>JXSR01S059582.1:0-11117 GCA_000969725.1 Ophiothrix spiculata | reverse complement strand
TTGTCTTGTTAAATTATTCTTATAAACTTTCTTTTTCTGTTACAAATATTTCTTCTAAGGGGTAGACTGTCATCTGGCCTTAATGGCCATCATTCTAGACTATTCTTCCGTAAGACACATTCTTTGTAATATTATTTACTATAGGGTTATTTTGATATTGTTTTGTATATGTTATATATACTGTTTATATGTCTTATGGAATAAAAACTCTAGAATCTTTAATCTCTAGTACTTCCATATAATAAGTAAGGGAAACAATAGTCATTAATTTCCAGATAGGGAAACGATTTAACCTTACTTGTTTCTAAACATGCTAAGTATATACATTTCTCATCTTTAATCATGATTGAAAGATTGAGAAACAATAAAGGACTAAAGGTGTTTTTTTTTTTATCAAATTAAGGTATTTGAAGAATCTCAAAATTAAGCAATTTGTAATGATTAACGTAGTTATGTAGTAGTGCCTTGGTGTTATGGTGCATTTTAAAATGGTAATGCACTTTCCTCGTGGTATGTAGTTCATAATCCCTGACTCTAATGTTCGCATTGGAAACAGTTGAGTGTAAGATTGTTGCTTCTAGATATATTTCTCATTTTCGTTAATCACATTAAGAAGTCACATGAGACTAAAATTAAATCAGATCTACGTTATCTAGAACTCTCAAAGGATTGAAGAATCATTGAAAACTGAAAACACATGAAATATACATGTATTTCATCTTGCATTTATAACTTTGAATGATCTTGTCAAAAGATTTGTCATTTCTAAGAGTCAGACGAACAACCTCAAAATGTGATCGATCTTTTTATACTGGGATTCATATGATGTGTAATTGATTGCCTTTAAATGAAACTTTAGTACACAGAAAAACGAAGTAGGCCTATGTGCTGCTTCTGTGTTACAAAGATGTACCTAGAATTATGTAAACATGAGTTTAAGAGTTGCATAATGAAGCCAGAAAATTGCCAAAATTGACTTAGATTGTCGCTTCCTTGTTTTACAGCAATAACAATTATTGAAATGATATGTAGGTTTCCTTAAGGATCAAATAACACTCAACTCAATTTTACCCAAAAGGAAAATTCTAAATTTATATTTATACAGATCTATCTTACCAGTAATAGACTTATGAAAACACAATTGATTGAAATGCAATACCCTATCCACTCGTCCAATTCAACTATTTTTTAGACTGACAAACCTTTAATTTTTTAAATACTCCAACTTTCAATAGTTTGACAAATCGCTCTACTCTATGATTAAGCATTATAAAAGTATTTTGACATCATTTTTTGCACACTAGTATGAAATAACCCAATGCTACAGTGACATACATTCAGAAGATACATAGTTGAGTTGGACGAGTGAATAGGGTATATTAATACGCACACGGGATGGTCACAATACTGCCTTTGTAATGAAAATATGACCCGTGGTCCCTTAACTCCTAACGTTGCGTCTGGAGATTTCATAAATATTACTCAAATACTAGAATTTGTCTCAAATGTACTTACAATGGACTCTCGTTAGATTTCAAAATACTTAATTTCCTTAGCAATGCACTTGACATGTATTGAGAATTTGCAAAATGCATAGAATATTTGTTAGTTCTATTGATCGTATAAAAACTAAGCATTGGTTTTATATTATACACACATACTCCAGTAAATGTTTTTTAGTTGGTTTAAAACTTTTTCTGTTATATTTCATAACCTCGTTAAGATTAAATTTGTTCCAAAATTCCGGAATTTGCATTTGTTAATATTGATTTCGTCTTTGGTCAATTTATATTAAAAAAAATGATGACTGTAATTAATTTTATTTGCACATACTTTTGTCTAGGTCAAAGGAAAACAATACACCATTGGTCATTCCATAAATGTAAGGTACGCAAGCTGAGAGAAGGCATACAGATTTTAAAAAATTGGAATTCCATGTGTTATATTTGTCTGCTTTCTACCAATTGTTCAAGCATCTGTCTGATGTTGTACAAAAACTAGTAAAAATTCGCATATGTTGCCCTCATTCATGCATATGGCTGGGTTTGACTCCAACACATATCATACCATATGTCCTCTGTACATGGACATGATGAAGAGAGTATTAACCTACATGTAAATCCATATTGTTTGGAAATGAGATCCTCATCCTGTAAATATGAAAAAGAGAATAACTGTTATATTAATAATATATATATACTTTTTATTTATTTGACAGTCGACTTCTCTTTTAACCCTCATCTTCCTTAAGGAAGGGGAGGGGGTTAACACCACCCCACCGCCTTACGGATGATCACCGATTGCACCTAAACGCAAAGTAAAGCGACCCTGAGCATTTCGGTAATTGTGTTTACATCTTTTGCGGTCATTTTGATTTACCACCTATGGTAGGCCATCAAAGTCTGAGGGTGTTTGGTTGCCACCTCGAAAAATTTTAAATCGCAAAAAAAAAAGTCTGCATGGTATGGACTTGAAACGTACAGGACAATTGTCGTTTCCTTTATTTATTAGCAAAAAAAAACCTCGACAAAACTCACATATTTTGAACTTTTATAACGAATATTTGAAAAAGTGCATATTTTTGAAAAAAATCTAATTATTCTGTCCGGAAATACTTGACGTGTTATTTGGACCTCAATTATTTGTTTTAATTGATTAACTAATCATTTAAAACTTAATTATTGACATGTTTGCTTGCTACAGAAAGGGATTTTTTCTGACAGAATAATATTTTGCATTTTTATGGTGATTTCCAATTCTGTAAAAATTGACAATTGATTGCATGAACCAATCAGATTATGGGAATATAAATAATAAGATCATTAATTATATCATCTTTAATCACTACGGGAATTCCAATTGCCATAAAAAGTAACTGTATGTTTACTCACATATGTAACTCTATGTTTACTCACATATTGTAAATGAACTGCCAGAAATCCCCAGGGTGTTAAAATTTGTACATGACAGCATGGGGGAATTTCTGTGTAAATGTGAAAACATTCGCCTGGGTCGGGGGATTTTTGGGCAGAAGTAAAGTGGCTCTGTAAGAATTTCATTTTGTCGGACTGGAGTTACTCTCGAGAATGGAGAAAAGACTTTGTCTCTTGAGTTAGCGATATTTTAGAGAGTCGATTTAGAGTTATTGATATATTGGAGAATTAACAACGGCCTGTGTGTTTATATTTATCAAAGAGGTTAATATACATTCCAGCTTCTGATACAAAATATTTTATAAAACCAAGAAGAGTTTTGCTGTTATTTCTTGACTTTTGTGCTGAAATCACCTTTGGATTTCCTGAGGAACGTTTTGCCACCTGGATTCCGGGACTTGTTAAAAATATTAATACAGCAAGTTATATTCATGATCTTTGTGCTTCACTGTAACATACACGAATTATGTATTTTAAATACCCTATGATTGCGCGGATTTCGCAGCGGTTTCTGTAAGTTACGTAATATTAAGGCAAAGTTGATTAAGATAATTTGTAAAGAGAACTAAAAACGAGTATCATTAAACTGTAAGAAAATACGTTTTAAAGTCAAGCACAGCGTATTTGTTTGTTTTGTTTAAGGGAGGTCGGAGCCTCCTGATTTCTCAAAATTTATTTTGATCATAACTTGAAAACTAATGAAGTAAACTATATAAAAGTATGTATTTTAGAAAGGGAATTTCACAATGAATCTATTTATAGCATTAGATTCTTGTTTTAAGAATTCGCTTTTTTTGTAACTCACCAAAAACGAGTTATTTTGCCAAAATTGTTTGAACAAGCCAAAGAAAAATACTATTCTGTCAAAATGTTCAAAAATAGGTATAAGTCATCTAAATCGATGGTTATAGGGAATGTTTTCTCATTTTTTTGTTTAATCTCCTAGCTTTTACAATTTTGGTCCGAAAAGGCCAGAAATTCATTTTTTTCAAAAAATCATGATTTTTGGGCAGTTTTTGCACTTTTTGGCCATTTTTTGGTAAAAATGAAGAAGTTAATCAAACATTTAAGAAAACATTCCCTAGAACTATCGATTTAGATGATTTTTACCTATTTTGGAAGATTTTTGCCAAATAATACTTTTTCTAGGTTTGTTCAAAAAATTTGGCAAAATAACTCGTTTTTGGCAAGTTTCTAAAAAAAGAATTCTTAAAATTTGAATTTGATGCTACAAATAGATTTCTTGTAAAATTCCCTTTCTAAAAATGTATACATTTATGTAGTTTACTTTATTAGTTTTAAAGTTATGATAAAAACAATTTTTAGGGATTGTGAGGCTCCGACCTCCCTTAAGAACCCATTAGGTGATTTTGACATTTGACAAGTAAAATTCTTTCGCGAAAGCGCTCTTTCGGGGTTGGGTCCATATGGACCCCCCCCCCCCCTTGACCACTACGGGCATGTAGAGGACCTTGACCACTTAAGTGTTTAAACAATCGTATTGTTTGAACATTGTAAATGTTTATGTATTAAGTAGAGGCTCTACTTCTTATGTACGCCAGTAAACATGACATTCCGCCGTCTCGTTTGAAAAAAAGAACTGTAGCCTTAATACTTGAGTGCATAGAACATAGTAAAATCTAAATTGCTTTTATAAAATCTTGAAAACTGAATTTATCCAGAAAACAAATCCAAAATTCTGTTCAGGTAGACAATTGTCTACCTCTGTCCGGTTAAAAGGGTTAAGAACTGTAGACAATTGTCTACCTGAATTAATTATTCTTTGGAAAAAGATCAGTTTTTAAGATTATATAAAAGCAAATTAGATTTTATAGTGTTATAGTATAGGGTGTTTTGCACCAAAACATGCGCAACCCCTACCTTAACAATTACATAAAACAGTTTTTTTGGGTCCATATAGACCGCCTCTTGTGTACTTAAGTGTTAAAATCGAAATTGAAGCCTAGATATCTGACCTTTATACAAATTTCTATAAAGTAACCAATTGGCACACAAATCTGCTTCGCCATTTCGTTGTTCATGATCCTATATCTAATTTGATATGACATATTTATCTCGTTAACAATTCAAACTTGGTTTTATCTGGGCTTGCCCATAAGCGTATTATTATTAGAGAAAACAGGATAACTACTTTCAATCTGTCTGGTCGAATTTTCTTTTCAAATAAAGCTAGACTTAAGTAAACTATCAATGAGAAGACACTTTAAAGGTTTGACTATTATTTTACTTATACCGCCGTTTCCTCGTTTTACAAAAATAACAATTAAAGAATGATATGTAGGTTCCCTAAAGATTATATAAACACTCAATTCCATTTTCCTATGGAGAAAAATGAAATTCTTCTTTTGACCTATCTAACTAGTTATGGACATATAAAAAAAAAACAATTTATTGATATCCAAGCTAAGAATACAGGATGGCCACAATCCTGCCTTCGTAATGTAAATATGTCCAGTGTCCTGAAGTTGCTTCTGGGGAATTCATAATGACTGAGATTTTTCTGAATTGTACTTTAAATTGGTGTCTTCTAGATTTTAAAATAGAGAGCATCTCGTTAGTTCGACAACTCGTTAATCCGAATGCTAGCTAATCCGACAGCTCGCTATTTCCGACAAGAGAAGATATCGTGTGTATCCCATAATGCATTGCTTTCTATGGGAAATGTTGTACAGGAAGTCATGCGAGTAGTTAGTGATGAAACATGCCCAATATGCAAGATTACAACCATTAACTTTGATTTATGGGTATTTTATCACTAACTACTCACATGATTTCCTATGCAAACAATTCCATCGGAAGCAATGCATGATGGGATACACATGATATCATCTCTTATTTCCGACGGTCCAATTGTTCGAATTGTAATAAGGGCTTGCTAGTCCGATTTTATAAAAGGGCTCGCCGTTTTTAGTCCGAATTTCAAAAATAGCTGTTTGCTACACTGTTAGGAATCAGCCGTAAAATTACGGTAATGCTGTATTAGTATTTAAACATTATTTCTTGTATTTTTACATTAGTACATATTTGTAATTATCAATGGGTGTTACACCATTCCAATTTCAGGAGTGATTCTTACAATATTATTATATGGAAATGACGTTTAAATGATACCTTTGATTTCACGGTTGAACTTTGATTACATCAACGTACAATCGCGGATACTTCTTAGAGTGTAGTTAAATTCAATATTGAAGAATGCAAACGTTCGCTACAACCAATCAATGATCACTACAATGATATATCAGATTTTGTACCTTAAAGTGCAAAATATGAAAGTTGGAAAAATAATCACTTGAATTCGTTCTTCTTTAAACAAATGTTTCTACAGAAGCTTTTAAGTGCCATCACTTGGCAACATAATTATCTTCCGTATTCTTCGATGAATTCAATATGTCAAAGAAGCAGTTAATTTACATCGCTTAAGAGAATCAAGATATAACATATGGAATTTTCCCACAAGCTTACATAAAGTGAATTTATCGTGAAGCACGAAAGATAAGAGTGATTGACCACGCATAATGGAAATGTTTATTTTTTATTCAACAAAGCGTTATTTAAATGCATACACTCTTATTTTTTTTTACTCTGTTGAGTAAAAATTTACTCAACGGTCACAGCTCATTGCTGAGTAAAACCTTACTCAATATTGAGTAAAATCTTACTCAACATTGAGTAAAATCTTGCTCGGTTGAGTCAATACTACTCAACGCTGGGCACATCTTACTCAATGTTGAATAAAGTTTTCCCAACGTTGAGTAGGATTTTACTCAACAAAATGAGCTGTGACCGTTGAGTAAATTTTTACTCAACAAGAGTAAACAAATTTTAAGAGTGTATAAATTACTTAATCGGTTGGCACTGATAATAATGATACAATAAGCGTAACTTTAAAGCGCCATTCCAGGCACGATCACAGCAATTTAGCAATGAAGCTTTATATTACAAATTTAGATAGAAATAAATCTTGAGCTGCTTTTTTTAAAATTATGATACTGTGACTTATATAATCTCCGATACCAAGAACCAATTTTCCCAATAAGAAATTTAAGTAATAACAATAACAAATTGTTTGGATTGCAAGGAAAAATTTGACCAATCATGCCACTGTGAAAGGAATCTTAGTCCCCCTGAAATGGTAGTCCGCCTTTCATAGACCATAACGGAGTAAAGCGTGAAACCAATGTTGGGTGAGAGTTGTTAGCCTATACTTTACTGTACAACCCGGACAATAAGAACGGGGGACTTACATTCCCGCTACACAACAATGTGTTTTGATAGAGAGGATATCTGTCTTTCAAAACATTTTCTCACCTCTGTTGTTACATCACTGAATCCAACATTCGATTAAAGGCAATGAGATTCGAAACGGTGTAATGCCGAGTTTATCGGAATCGAGATAATTCAATGGTTAGTCACGCATATCTCTCTTTGTCTATAGTTATTTTATATGTTGTTTTACTGACCAAATTTCGCAATCGACTTAAGTCTATCTTTGAATCCGCTTTAACCATCAACAGTTCAACACCCCATTGGCAAAAACTCGTTATCGATTAAGTTTATCTGTTTATATATACTAGCAACAAACTGGACTTACGCCTTGTGAAAACGTGTTATAGTTCATTTAAAATTGTTGTTTTATTTGTTTTTGTTTTTACTTTTTTTCTTGTTTACATTGATTGCTGTTTATTTATTTATTGTTTGCTATTAATTAAATATTTTTCTATGTTTCTATGAAAGCAGCAATTATGGAGTCATCAATAACCTGTCGATAATTCTGAAGAAAATTGAAAAAATAAAACACAATAAATTAAAACATTGTTTTTAACTTTGTATTTAATCATCATACGGTACCGTAATAAAGGTTATGTGTCGTACGCTAAACTATAAACTGAAAAACTTTGCTCGCATTAGGCAATACCTTGACAAAGATGCTTGCCACCACGTAGTAAGAACTCTATAACATCTCGGCTCGATTATGGGAACTCATTGCTGTCAGGTATCACAAATATGCAGCTTGTTCAAAGCAAGGCGGCCCGTTTAGTATGCGGGTCTAACAGACGTGAACACATCTCTCCATACCTTGATGATCTGCATTGGTTTCGTCAAAGTAAATATTTCAAGTTACTTAGTTACATATACCAGAGTTAAATGGGACTTCCCCAAATATCTGTCATTTCAAATATCACTATATAATGCCGATCTAAGAGACGTGAACACATCTCTCCATACCTTGATGATCTGCATTGGTTTCGTCAATGCATATATTTCAAGTTACTTAGTTACATATACCAGAGTTAAATGGGACTTCCCCAAATATCTGTCATTTCAAATATCACTATATAATGCCGATTGCAAATCACAACACTTTACTCGTTCTAAAACTGATCACACTAAACCAGTTAATATCAGGGAGTCAGAAGCTCTTACTATTTCTAAAAATCAATTTAAAACAATTATTTTTGTTCACATATTGTAAGCTCCTTGGGTTTACCACATTTGGGGTTGGCTGACGGTATCCAACGTCGGTCTATAACATATTGTTTATTGTATTACTATTATTACTATTTGTGTTTATTTTGTGTGTTTTATTAATTAATCCTTTTGTAAACTCCTATGGTTTTCCACCGTAGGAGTAAGGCTGTCGGTTTTTTACCACCTACAGCCGCCTTTTTTCCTGCTCAGCAGTAGTAAGTAATATGCGCTTAGACCTTAAGATAAATTAAGAATAAGCGCAGTATAAATCGAATATGTATATATGTATGTATGTATGTATGTATGTATGTATGATATTACGAAATAAACAAATACGTATAGGGCAACAACAAGTGCATTCGAGAGTCTTCTATCTTTCTCTTCCCTTCAGTATAAGATAAATGGCTGTACTTTATTGACAATGCTCTTTGCAATTCTCCAAGTCTCTGCGCCATACAGCAATACTTATTTCACAACTGAGTTTAATATTTTGATTTTGTTTGCTGACCAATACGTTTTTAGTTCCATATGTTATTTAGGTTGGAGAAGAAATCTACTTCATGTTGATTACTTTAGGTTTTCTTTTATGAATGTTGAGTACCACAAAGAGAGATGTTGTTGCAATTAATAGCTTATCCTGCATCTGATGTTTGCTTTGAGATAGGAGTACCGGATCATCTACAAAATCCAGGTTATCAAACTGATCCCACAAAGTCCACTGATAATCATTACGTTTTTCTTCTGTTGATGTTTTTATAATCCAGTTTATGACTAGAAGAAAGAGGAATGGAGCCAAGAAACATCCTTGTCTGACACCTGTTCTGTTTTTACTTCTAACTGTCTGGTATATTGTCCTTCATGCAACACTCTGCAGCTCATACCATAATAGCTGTTCCTGATCGAATTCGGGGGCAATCCATAGTGTCGTAGTATATTCCATAGAGTCTCTCTATCTTATTTGAGATGGACAGTCACAGAACATCGCAAACAAAGTATACATTGCTATTGCGTTATTTTCATCCCAAAGTGAACAGACAGTGCACAAACCATTAAAGGAAGCAAGTTATTATTCAGGATGACGGGTTATCAATGATTTGGTAATATCTACATTTAGAGAGAGAGTAAAGATTTAAATAATGTTTTATTTTTCACATTTATTTGAAATTAACATACAATTTGTTAATGTTGATGCATGAACGCAAAACCAGAACTGCACATTACTGCAGGTTTGAGAAAACAGCTTCTTTCGTTTTTTGAAGGAAACCACATCAATACATATTTGTCTAACAATGTTAAATTTGGGCAACATTTATAACATGTTTGATTCATATTTTATTAGAATTGTTTTATGGTGTATGGAAGGCGGATCATTATCATGTAAGGACCTAAAGCGCCTTGACACCGGTGTAGCCTAAGGTATGGTCTCAGGAAACTATAATAATCCGGGCTTTTTAATGGATAGGCTATCATTCCAAATCGCAACAAATCGTGCTTTTTGTCGTCATATTGACGTCATCAAAATCTCATGAGATATTTATACATAATGAAAAGGAAGATAAGAATCAAACAAAACCTTCACTTATAGTTCCCAAGAGAACAAGAAAACCTGAAATCTTTTGAGCGACATGTGTCCCAAAGCCTTAGGCAGTTTATACTGAACTAAAGCAATGAAGTACATGTCTTATAGTGCTTCCATTTTGCGAGTAATGGAAAAATAATGACTCAAAGCATTGTTTTAAATAAAGTCAATTTCAAACTTATCTATGTTATATATGCGTGCAAATATAATGTTTATATTCCATCAATTTAATTTCCGGGTTGGGTAACAATTTGAATTTAAATTTTTTGTTTCTAAATATATTTTTCATTTTTGTTAATTATGTTTAAAAGTCACAAAGGGTTTATTTTTTATAATTAAATTTACGTATCGAAAAGATTACGCGATTTGCAATGACCTGATGTAGTTATATAGCAGCACTCCCGTATTATGCTACATACAATTGGTAATACAATTTCCTCATGGTACATACTAGTAGTGTATAGCTCAGTCTAATGTCGCATTGGAAACAATCAAGTCTAAGATTGTTGCTTCTGGTTATATACTCCTTATTTACGATAATCATATTAAAGAATTTGAGAGGGCACATATGAGACTACAGTTTTTCTAATCAGATTAACATATTCGAAATCTGGCAAACAATTAAATTTCAAGATATAATTGATAAATGAAAACACATTGAGTTTACCTCTATGTTTGAAATTTTAATCTCTTTGAGTGTTTGTTTTAATTGTTTAATCTATTAATTGTGGCTGAAATTAAAAGTAGCTGTCAAATCCTAAACATGGTGCTAATAGAGAAGCAAGGATCGCAAAAAAAAAAAAAAAATCCAAAATCACCAGAGTTTAGATTACCAATAACGAAAATGTTTTACAGCAATAAGCCCACCAATTAATTATCACAATGTTCTACAACAATAAAACTTGTAGAATCATCAATTAAAAGTAATGTAAAATATGCTCAACATTGAAAAAAGGAAAATCAGCTAAGAGATAGTAAAATAGCAAATCTAGAGTGGCATGGGGAGCAAGATCGATTCAACTACATTGATATTAGCCAGCAAAACCAAAGAAACTCTCTTATCATAACAGGACTAGCAGAAAAAAAGAAGGATGCAGACAATATACCCGAGG
>JXSR01S059581.1:0-10117 GCA_000969725.1 Ophiothrix spiculata | reverse complement strand
GCATCTCTTATTCAAAATTATGATTGAATTTAAACACTGACTCGCATTTTTAATTTGGGCTGGCATCTTTTTTGTGTTGTCTTGTTTTGTATTGTGAACATTCCTTTTTCTTGAAACAATTTTCATTCAATGGGGTAGGCTCTTATCTGGCCTTATTGGCCTTCTGGTCAGCTCCTCCGTAAGACATAATTTCAGTATTCTATTTATTGTACGATTTATATTATTGCATTGTTATATATTTTGTCTTATGGACAAATAAACATTGAACATTGAACAATTGAGATAACAAAGGTGACTTAAATAAAAATCAAAATGCGCATACTCAGAACAGTATAATTAATGGTCCAAGTTTTTGTTGTGAAATAGAGCGTTAGTGTGTATGGTAATAGCACGAGGAGTTATCCAAACTCAATGTCTAATATGCTTTCCAGATTTCTCTTTTTTTTCATGAGACCCTCCTTGCCCTTTGTTGCAGTACTCAATCGCCATCCCTTGTTTACTGTAATATTGTTGCTTTCCAGATTTCCTGCTCGGTTTTTTTTTTGTCACGAGACCCTCCTTGCCCTTTGCGTAGTCAATCGCCATCCCTTGTTTGCTGTTTTATTGTTGCTTTCCAGATTTTCCGCTCAATTGTTTGTCAAAATACCCTCCTTGCCCTTTGCTGGAGAGATTGCACGATCGTGAAATTAATGTAAATAAGACGAATAAAATGCAGGAAAATGCGCTCACTCGACTCACACTCTTAAAATCAGGAGGTATTTTTGATTGCTGATTTCTGAAATTTGATCTTTACAGAATGGATCACTATCTGAAAGTAGGGCACACACAAATGCGTGTCTCTATTTGCGGAACAGTCAAAACAATATAAACATGAATTCAATCAATGTCCAAGTAGATCATGACGCATTAACCAGATCTTATTTCAAGATTTTAACACTTGTATTATGTAAATAAGATTCGACGTCATCATTATACATTTAATGCCTTCCGCGTTTCTACAAAACATTTATTTTCAGCACATATGTATAAAAAGTACAAATTAAAGCTCCGCTATAAAATAAGTAATAAGCTATCAAATAGGCAACTGGGCTTTTCTCAACTAATGTTGCAATAACCTGCATTCAATGCATACCGTGTATATGTTGTCCCATCGGTAGTACCGGTCTGGTGACTCTCTCATCCCAACATCTTGCACAATTCTGTAACAGTGATGCACCATTATATTACCCTAGTCAAATAAGGTCAAAAAATGACCAAAAATGGGAAAAAAGTGAATTTTTGACCTTATTTGGCATGAAAATCAAACAATTGGCCAAAATCCTAAAAAGTAAAAGTGACGCAACATGCGAGTGGGTGTTTAAAATTAAAATTCCCATTCCTAGGTCATTTTTTTAAATGTTATTTTTAGCTTGGTTGGGAGCCCAAATGGCCAAAAAATGTGTTTTTCGTGATTTTCTCAAAAAATGGAAATGCATACTCTAATTAACTTTTAGCACTTAGTTAAAAAGTTATGGTACAAAATAAATTTGTAAAAATGTAACATTAAGTAAGGTGCTTACACCCCTTAAAAAGAGATAAGGGTAATTATGCGTCGAGATTTATATATCACAATGCAAGAAATGGTTCATCCCACCAATTCCAATTTCGAGTTAAACTTTGCAAGTGATTTATCTGCAACATTTTTCCCATGGATGTTTTAAAAATGGGCTTATGAACCCATCTTGCTTTACTTTTAAGTTTTATGGTCGCTCATGTCCGGTAAATGACATTGACGTAGTTTGTAAGCCACAAACCTCGAGTGTTATATGTGGATTAATAAATCATCCTTGAACATGTAGAATGGTAAATGAGGTTGTCAACATGGTCTAAGGTGCCAAGCAATTCCTTCGGGTGTGTTAACAATGAATCAGCCATGAAATTTACAACACCACGCAAATTGATCGGATGCCAAATATAGCTCATGCAGTAGTCTTGAGCTGCAAGGATATTGCTGATTGTGTCACACTAACTTTTTCAATATTGATGAATAGATGACTAAACCATAGACGAATAAAAACATTAAGAATATGACGTGTCAGTATTTTTCATTGTAAAATTCACATACAAATTAAATAATACAGAAAAATAATTCTTATACATGTATTGTTCGTTTAGGAGACAAGAAAAAGAACATCATTAATTGAAAATGATTACACGCTTACAGGTAGCTACAGACAAAGACAGATAGTATTTATTTCGATATTTGATATTATTATTGCCCTGAACTTGTTTAGTTGTGTTAAGTTGTGTAGTATCAGTTACAATTATATACATTTTATATAACAATTATTATACTTATTATCACGCTACAAACTTCATACAAGTAAAGTATCATCTATTCCAAAATGTAATGCAAAATTCAGGTAGGTAATTGTAAGATCATTAAAAAAACCTGGATAAGAGAATCCTTTGTATGGGCAACCTTCCGACTGAAGGTAAAATGGATCTTTGTGAAATATTAACGCAACTGTTCAGATACATCCCCATCCTCAAAAAGTCTGGCTTGGATGCTGATTGTTTAAAGAATTTTAGACCAGTGTCTAACCTGCCGTTTATTTCCAAATTGATGGAAAAGGCTGTTCTGAGGCAGCTGCAAGATCATCTTAATGATAATAACCTTATTGAGTCTGAACAATATGCGTATCGTAACGGTCATATTGTTGAGACCGCAGTGCTGAGTGTCCTAGATAGTCTATTGATCAATGCAGATAAAAGATTGGTATCTCTTGTTGCCCTCTTGGACCTCAGCGCTGCGTTCAATACGCTTGACCACACTTTACTTCTTCAGCGGCTTGAGACAACATTCGGCGTCAACGGTTCTGTATTAAGTTGGTTTGCATCGAACTTATCTGAGCGTTTTCAGTTAGTGATTGTAGATGGATCTGTCTCGGATCCCTCGCCCGTGAAGTACGGAGTCCCCCAAGGCTCCGTTCTCGGGCCTGTTTTATTTTCGCTTTATTCACAGCCGCTCTCTGATGTTATCAAAAAATACCATTGTGTGTTCCATAAGTATGCCGATGACACCGAATTATCTCAGCAGTTATTTTCAAGACTTTAATTCAACCGAGGTTGCTATTCAACACTGTATCACTGCCGTTTTAGCCTGGATGGAGAGTAATAGGCTCATGCTAAATGTTGACAAGACAGACCTGTTAACAGTTGGTACACCATCTCGTGTTTCTCAAGTTCAATGTAACACCATCAACATTTTGGGGCCATCAGTAGCTCCGTTAAATATCTTGGAGTGAGACTAGATAGTAGTTTATCTATGTCTGGTCGTGTAAGTGACATCTGTCGTGCATCATTCTTGTCACTTAGACGTATTGGTTGCATTCGTCACTTCCTCTCTGAAAAAGCAACGTCCTGTCTTGTCAACTCTCTTGTTACATCACGTCTCGACTTGTGTAATTCTGCTCTCTATGGCATCTCAAATGAGCAATTAGACCGGCTTCAAAGAATACAAAACCACGCTGCTCGCCTCATTCTTAAGAAGAAAAAGCATGATCATATTACTCCCAGCCTGTACGAGCTTCCCTGGTTGCCGATCAAATACCGTGTCCTATTTAAGCTCGCTGTTCTTGCATTTCGTTACTTTGAATCCACTCTCCCATCGTACTTGTCGTCGTCCTTGTGTTCGTACAAACCACCACGCTCGCTGCGCTCGTCCTCCGAAAAATTACTTGTTGTTCCACGTGTTAATTTGAAGGCAGCCGGTGAACGCTCTTTCACGTTTGCAGCTCCGACTGTTTGGAAGAGTTGGAACTCTCTTCCAAACAGTCTCCGAAACTCCTCCAACTTGTTGCACTTCAAACGTGATTTGAAAACATATCTTTTTCGGCAAGCATTTCCTGATTCATAAGTTAGTTTTTTCTGTCTGTTTGTTTTAGCGCTTAGAGTTTTTTTTTGTAGATTTTGCGCTATATAAATGCGATATATTATTATTATTATTACATAATACATAATAAATGAAATGTATTCAATTTGACGTATCTGAATTTGCCAAAACTGGAAATTTTTACTTTTGCTATAATATATGGACATGTTAAAGTTGTTATAATTACATAGACTTTTTAGAATTGCAATTTTCTAACTACATTTGTTTCTGATTTATTTCTTCACCAATCATAAATGTTATGCCAAACTTGTCTTTATAACTGGATGCAAATATTAATTACCATTGTTCTTACAAAAGGACAAGATAGTTAAAATATTGCTCATATGAGCACCACATTTCCTGATATACTGCTATGTATATAATATTTTGTGCAGTAATGCATCTGCGCTTAGGCCTATGCTCTACTTGTCTGTGCCAAATTGCATTGAAAAAATCAGTCAGAAAAACAGTACGTTCACATATTTGCTGCGGAACTTTTCCTTTATTCTTCGACTGCCATTTTGTAATAAGACTACCGATTTTCAATTAGTACATGTGTGTTTTCTTTAAAGCAATTTAGACAGAACCTACACCTAACACCAATTTCTTCCAATTTCAAGAGAAATGTTGGTCAAGAACATGGTTTTGACAATTTATGATACATTCAAAGCTATTCAATAAAATAACATATGTATGCAAAACTGCCCCAAGTCCATAGATTTTGACAATTTTTAAATACATAGAGAATTTTTTGGGTCACTTGCGGTGCGGATTCATTTTAGTCCTTCACACACAAGGTCATAAGAAAGTCTCATACATTTTTGAAAAAAGTATTCTGGTATTCAATTTATTGAATTACGTGCAAAATTATAAGATAGTGGGGATTTTTAAACACATGCCTTTAATTGATTACAAATGACTATAATGATGTCAGTAATTATACCATTAATGCTAATCAGGATGTCATTAAAATATTTCCTCATTAGTCTGTATCTTCAATAGTGCAAATAGGTATAATGAATTCATATGGTTATTTAATATGCAAAGATAAATTGTCAATTTAGGCCCGGGACTAAAACCCGGTCGTCATGAGAATACGCGGATACAAAATCTGCCGACCGATTACCCGAACTAGACAATAAAATCAAAGAATTTTTAGAAAAAAAATCGTGTTCAACAATTTATGATAAAATCATCGCATCATCTACTCGAAGTAAACATGAAGAATTTGTTGGTGTAATTGAGACATCATGCAGTCGTAGTAGACCCGTTCTAACATTGTAGATGCTCAATTATCAATACGATCGGGTACCCGCGTATCCGACCGAAGAATAATTCTGGTACCCGGGTAGCAAATTACCCGAAAAATCTCAGGCATCTTTTTCTCTTTTTAGCAGTGTGTTGGTAGCTACCCTGTAATTGACGAATAGGCGAAGCCTGTTTCCTCGTCTTACCAAACGGGAAAAAAAATGCTTGCGAGATTTTTTTTAACGTAACCTGCTGATAAGACTGACTGTGATCCCTTATCATGATTATCTGAAAAGGAAGAAAGCAAATCAATCTTGGGAACGTGGGTACGAAAATTTTGAGATTTTCCAATAAAAAGTGTGTGAATTTTTCTGCTGTTGCTTCAAGTTGCTTTACTTGGTCATTTACAGAAGATGCCGCATAGCTCTTGCAAATAGTTATTTGTTAGCACCAAACCAGTCAGAATAATGGTGAGTCAGTGCCGCAGCCTCGATGCTTGGTCGCGAAATTGGTTTGATCACTGGATTTTATTCTGTCATAAAATAATAATATTATACAGAAGGGAGGTTGAAGGATCTAGGCAAGATCAAGACTGTTGAAGTGAGAGCCAAAGTTGTAGGTCGGATCTCTACACACAACCTCACAGGAGGAGAGAGCCAAGCAGTGAAAATATCATTCTTTATTCAACATTGAAAAGCTCATGGAGTATATAAAGAAACAACACGTTTCAATCAAAGGCTGTCTCGAACCTTGACCAAAACAGAGGAAACTTGCGATCTCCTTCTGCGCATGTGTAGTCAACTGATGATGATAATGACTATATAATAATGATGTAAATCGGATTTTATTTAGTAAATTCGGCTGTGTTCGCTTAAAATCGGATTACTTATATGACCGTTCATCCCATACCAGCTGTAAATGCAGCATCTTGCCATTTTCACTTTTTAAATATTTACAAAGACCATGTTACAACCTCAATCAACTTCACTCGATTTCCAGAAGTCAATGGTAAGGTGGTCAGGGAGTAAAATATTTAACTGAGATAAACGCGTAAAAGGTCAGTAATCCCTATCTTTTCTGTTGATTGTCCTCAAAATATATAAATACATTTCTTATTTCCGACCATTTTCTTGAAATGAAGTAAGCCCAAGGATTGTGAATCTGTGAAAAAATCAATTTCGTCGAATTACGACCTTAACATTTACTTTCAAAGGCAATTTTGCAACCCTTCACCATACCATTTTTCCTCAAAAAAAACCCCCACCTAATTTGGGGCAAATTGGGCGCTTTTTAAGACATTTTTCCTCAAAAACACAATTTTTTTTTCATTTGGGCGCATTTGGTCTGGGTCAAAAACCCACCCATCAATATACCTAAAATGGCAAAATTATACCCCAACGCGAAATCAAGCCGATAGGGGCGTAGCTAGGGGAGGGCAAGAGGGAGGGGGCAAGTTGCCCCGGGCGCCTCCTCTAGGGGGCGCCAAATCGCCACTACACGAAAAATAATTGGACCAACAACAGGGGAAACACTGCTGAAATTAACCAATTTTTGCCTAACTTTTTTGCGCGCCGGAGCGCGCCCTTAAGATTTCAGTACTTTTTAGCTTAAACATGCTAAATAAGCAAACATTACTGCAAAAACGCAATTTTTTTGCGCGCTTCGCGCGTCGGAAAAGATTTTTTTTTTTTTTTTTTTTGGGGGGGCGCCAGTTTCACTTCTTGCCCTGGGCGCCAGACACCCTCGCTACGCCCCTGACCCGGACCGATAACCCCCTTAAAATTGTATCGTCTCTGATGGATACATCATAATCTGGAAGAAAAATAAGGTGAGAAATAGAGCTAGACAAATATTCGAAGCGTTAAATAATATTTGTCCTGAAGAAGTCAGAGCTACTCCTGACGAAAACTTGACAGTTCTAAACTTGTCCGACGGCGAACCCGTTAAAATCTACCAATTGTTATGAATTCCTGTCGTAAAAGCTTTTCTCAAAATTTATTTAACCTCTACGGGGAGGATGGCAAGATATATTCGAAGCGTTTAATAAAATTTGTCCTGAAGAAGTCAGGGCTACTCCTGACGAAAGCTTGACAGTTCTAAACTTGTCCGACGGCGAACCCGTTAAAATCTATCAATTGTTGTGAATTCCTGTTGTAAAAGCCTTTCTCAATATTTATTTAACCTCTACGGGGAGGATGGCAAGAAATATTCGAAGCGTTAAATAATATTTGTCCTGAAGAAGTCAGAGCTACTCCTGACTAAAGCTTGACAGTTCTAAACTTGCCCAACGGCGAACCCATTAAAATCTACCAATTGAGAAGTAGAGCTATTCATTATTTTGGCCAAAATATTACGATTTTTGACCTTACTTTTACATGTAAAAGACCAGACAGGCTATTTTTTGGCGTGAACCATACGTCAGATTGTATATTATTTATAGTATTATTTGGTTGTGTTTGCTTTTAACTCCATTTGTTGGTTCACTGGTTCGCCTTTGTCTTGGACGGCGAGTAACTGGCCGGCGTTCATCTAGTGTTTTTACTTTTAACCTTGTTTTCACACAATAATGGAATATTATAGTGTCATTAAATATTCACCAATAACCATAAATTAATTTGCTATGGCACTCAAACTCGCCTTTAAATCTGGGTTGTACCAGTTGCAACCATATTCTTGCAGATATTGTCACCTAGTATTTTCATGTTTTCACGTTTTACAGATCACACGATAAACCGACACAAAAGCGTTCCACATAAATTCAGCATGATAAGACATAGGATTAACCATAAATTAATTTGCTATGGCGCTCAAACTCGCCTTTAAATCTGGGTTGTACCAGTTGCAACCATATTCTTGCAGATCTTGTCACCTAGTATTTTCATGTTTTTCACGTTTTACAGATCACACGATAAACCGACACAAAAGCGTTCCACATAAATTCAGCATGATAAGACATAGGATTTTACACTTGAAGAAACGGCGCAGTTTTTATAGAGGCAACGATGCTCATGTGTTTAATAATGTCAAACATTATTCACAGAAAAGCACACGGGGATGCAGGAAAAGGAGGCCTAGGCCTGGACAAAATCGAGTGCGAATTAGTACCACATTCCTAATGTGCACATTTGGAACATCATTTACCCAGATAGCAAAGCATGATTGGGCCAACATTGGCAATGGTCGGCACGATCGCGGTCGCAGAGCCGATGTTGGGTCAACGTTGGATAAACATCATGTAATTTGGTTGGCAGATGGGTGGTAAACCGACATTAGACCGACGTTCATGACGTAATAGAATGTGGGTGGAGCTAATAGACCGATCTTAGTTGGCAAGATAAATTTCTAGTTTGGGTTAATTTCATCCAAATTAAGCTATTTTACGCTAGTTTCTACCTCAATTTATATTTTCTACAAATACATGAACTTGAGTTCAAGGTTTTGAAGTGAAATATGCAAACAAAATGAACCAAGACACCACAGAAATTATGTACATTTCAGTAGTGACCTCATGTAGTATTTGAACATATGGTATACTTGTGTTCTTGCAATGCTTGTGCTATTTTAAACAAGGCAGCAAAGCAAGACATACTTGGCGTGTCCTCCCATCATTGTGGAGGGTACCACTTCTTTACTGAGTGGGAGAAATCCACTTGGTAAAAATCACAGGCCCGATATCATTTGCCAATGTTGGCCCAACATAATCGGCTAACATTGGCCCAACTAAACTTTGCTATCTGTATTATTTTGTAACACATTGGCTTTTCATTGGCCCAACGTTCAGCCAACCGTCAGAATGCCAATATAGGAATGACGATGGCCCGATGGAGAAGTGGACATGGGCCCTACATCATTTTGTGTATATTGGCCCAACGTAACTGTCGACATTGGCCCAAAGTTGGTCCAACTAAGCTTTTCTATCTGGGTAAGTATAATTTGAGTAGCCTACATTTATAGTACACAAATTTGTACTATATTTGTACTAAAACTGTGACTATAATTGTGTTCCAAATATGCACCTTAGGAATGTTGTACTATTTTTGTACTCGATTTTTTCCAGGGGACACACACACAACAGAAACCTTACCAATGCAGCTATTGTAGTAGTAAACAATTTTAACGTAAAACATATTGCAGTTATCAGCAACATTTCCTATACAATGCACACACAACGCTCGTAATTGATGCATAACCCCGAGATATTTTCCCGTGTTTTGGGTATAGGATAATAACTTACCAAGATCGCTGTATCAAAACTAACCGGCGGATTTTTTTTTGAACATTTACCATTTTTGTTCATGATTTATTAAGCTTTCATGTGATATTCTTTGTGAACTGAAAAGACCAAAGGGTAAGCCTGACTAAGTACATTTTGTAACAAGACCCCGGTCAGTGCATTCGCTATGGAGTTTCGAAATACCAACTTTCATTGGCCCATCACGCTCGCATCCTTAAACCTATCAACTTTGAACACACATGTTAATCAAGATCATGAAATTCTCGTTCTCATGACACCAAACTCATTACCATACGATAATTTTAAGGACCTGATAGAGCACATTTAAAAAACACGTAGGCTTGTATTAGCAATGCAAAGATCGCCGTGTAGCCAGGCCCCTGACACTTTATCCCCATATACTTCATAGCTCATTTGATTACCATTTCTCAATAGGCGCTAGGTAACGTTTCTTGGCTGATTGCGTGATCAGTGGCTCCCATTGCAAAAAAGAGGACGCATTATGAATAACCCTACTCAAATAAATCCTGACATTGCCTTTGATGTGTATTACGCTTAATTGAATGCAAGCTGTGCAGCATTCTGCAAAATGCGCCCTCGTCTTGTTCATCCTTCATGTAAGACATCATGAAATTAGTCTAGCGTGAAAACTGTTATTAACACATGTATTGATTATTTACTGTCTAACTCATGAATATTCGTTTTTTGTCCACATACTACGC
>JXSR01S059580.1:70590-92435 GCA_000969725.1 Ophiothrix spiculata | reverse complement strand
GGTTAAGCAGAATTAGGCAATATGATTTTTTGAAAGTCTTCAGAATTAATTCAGCAACCTTAACGGTTTTTTCATTTGTTGTATCTAAATTCATATTTTGGAAATGTTTTCCTTTACACCACTTATTTTTTTATATAATTTAAAAAGTTTTGACCATGTGGAATGAAATTTGACCGTGCGGTTAAATTCAAAATTCAAATTCAACGGTTTTTATAATCTTTCGATTTGAATAATAAAACATGTTGTTTTATTTCAAAATTGTATTAACTTATATTGTATAATTCAAATACACTCAAAACAGGACATATTTTGATTAATAAATAGCTTAAAACCAACCATCAAACAGCAAATTATTTCAGTTGAAGCGGTGCATTATGGGATTGTTTTGGATTTCAGATTGCCTAATAAGGAAAAGTATTGCCCGTTTTGGCAATGTTGCCGATTTGGGCACTTGGACCGTACTGTTGATGCTGATGTTGGTGTGAATGCTGTTGATGTTGATGTTGATCTTGATGTTGATGATGTTATTAATGTATTGAAATTGTTGATGTTGATGATGCCGTTGATGTTGATGCTAATGTTATTGTTGTTGATGATGCTGATGTGAATGCTGTTGATGTTGATCTTGATGATAATGTTGATGTTGCTGACGTGGCTGATACCCGAGCTGTTGTTTGACGTTTGATGTTTGATGATTGATGATTGATGATTGATGCTGATGTTATTGTTGTTGATGATGCTGATGTGAATGCTGTTGATGTTGATCTTGATGATAATGTTGATGTTGTTGATGTGGCTTATATCCGAGCTGTTGTTTGACGTTTGATGTTTGATGTTTGATGTTTGATCTTTGATCAGTTGATGTTGATGTTGTTAATTGTTGTTAATTGTTCATTCATACTTACGCTGACCGCATATCTAGCAATGCTGACATACCGCAAATATTGTAATACTGGCAGAATGGAGAGAATATTGATCAAAATTCCACTAAACAGCTGTCAGTTGAAAACAGAATATAAAACAACCATTAAAGATTACTAACCAAATGCAGTTCTGGGGTCGATTTCACTAACATTTACGATGCATTCGTAGCTACGAAGGGTTGAGCTGAAACCACTCAAAAACGCCTCAATATTTCTCAAAACATATTTTTTTTTTAATGAGCTTCAATAGCAGAAAATACATTATTTCATCAACCCGACAGATTAAGGGTCTGAAAGCTTTCATAAATCTAGCAATAAAGCAAGTTAGCAGGTGGAAGTAGGTAGCGCAGGCGATAATGCCCTCGTTTTACACTGATAAGCCCAGGACTGTGGGTTTGATCTCTAGTCTCGGTGCTGTATGAAAAATTGGTTGTCAGTCCAAACTTGCTTCCACAGGTTTTATTCCGGACGTCCCGGTTTTCCTCCTGCATCTGAAACTGGCAAATAAATCTGACCATCTGAAGGGCTAGATTGACTTGGGTCATTTTTGTAGTCATTTTCATGCAGCATTGTTCTCATGGTGTTAAATTTTTACCACTATGTTAAATTTTCATTCCGTATGAACATTTTAATTTAATTTTTTTTCTCATGGTATACAGTTTTTGCCATGGTGTAAATTTTTTTACCAACTACTGAAACGTTCATAATGAAGAATTTTTTTACATCACGGCATCACATTTTGCAATGATTACTCATCTGTAGCATTTTGATAGTACATAACTTTCATTGATAATCGTTGTTTTCATACCATACCATAATTAGGTTGATCTTTCCATTATAACCTGTGATCCGCCCTTGACAGGTATCATGTCGGATTTCATATTAAGGAAAAGGTTTGCTCTCCATTTCACATTTCTCCAAAGATAAACATTTTCATTTGGAATGTTTGCAATTGTGTACCGGAATTTTTTATATCTCTAATTGGAGTTTTAGCGGATTATTCCGAATTCCGATCGATAATATAGTCTAGAAACTCGAGGTCAATATGTAATCAGTTGTCTGTATTTTACAAATGGTAACAATTATGAAGTATATCTAGGCCTTGACAGGGGACCCTAATGGAAAGCTGTGCTAGACACTTTTGAGGGTATACTATTTCTCAAAGTTGTTTTTCCTTTCAAATCGTGTCAAGTACACCACTCTTAACGCACGCGTCAACAGCGTGAGCGTAAACAATCAAAATCGACAAATCACGCCCTGCAAATACGTGCATAAATAAGTGCATCAGTACGCAGAAGGTCTTAACAACAAGCGTCGGAAAGAAAAAAAACCGCGAATGAGAGAAAAACAACTCTGAGAGAAACTATACCCTCTATAAATATGTCATATTCATTTATTTAGCAATTTAAACACAGTTATGTTGGCAATTATGGATACTAAGGTCCGTATGCACAAAAGAGGTTTAAGAGTTAGACCAGGTTTAAAGTTAGACCTGGATTAACTGAAATTTTGTATCACAGATAAATTTTTCTCAACCAATATTGTCATATTTTGTGTAGTTTGTAAAATGTGTAGCTGGATTTTAATTTTGAAAGTTGCTGCAGTTCAAACATGTCTCAAAAGGTTCTTTAAAAGAAATTGAAATTTTGACTTAGACCCGGTCTAACTTTAGACCTGGTCTAACTCTTAAACCTCTTTTGTGCATACGGACCTAAGAGTTTATTCAAAAGGCAAATAACGTAAGAAATCAGTAAATGATAAATGTACTTACTATTTGGAGAAGAAACCCCACAGAAAATAGAACATTGCCTGTAACCATACTATTAGTATTGGCGCCAATAAGAAATGCCATGCCGCCAAATGAAAACGCTGCTAACATATTATTTAACGTGAATAAAAAGAATGACGTCACACCAGATCGTAAACCTGTAAAATAGGGAGAAAATTGGGGAATGTTATTGACAGCGTGCCCAATACGTATGTAGGCTATACGCGACACTGGAGTTAAAGAGAGATGCCTCAAGATCGTGTGAGCACAATAAGACTCTCCACACGGAAAGATCAATCTGTACTTCGCACTAGATACATGTACGGTACATTAAAACTGGACTTCAGCAAATGATCACACGAGCGTAATGAAATGAGAAAATGTGACATTTTTTGACCTCAAAACACTATTCAGCGTATATTACGCATGCGTGTTGCTGTAAATCGAATCGAGTGCGTACAAGTACGCAAGGACCAGACACTTTAAACATGTTTATCAAATTAGTTCTGTCTCCAAACATGCGGAGATGACGTTTGCCGTTTTATGCTGTTGTTGTGGCCTTGTTACCTGCTGTCAGATCGGTAAACAGCTTTCACTTTATTTAGTTGAATTTGAAGGCCTATTCTATTTCGAATTTGTATGATATCTTTGTTTTTTTCTCAGAAATGCATTTTCGCTTTTCGCTTCAAATCGCATTTTCCGCTTTACACTCAAATATTTCCCCGCAACGCGGAAAACTTTGGACCTTATAGAAACACATACCTGTCATGAAATAAAAGAGTGGCGTTACATAAAATAATGGAATCAGCCGCTGTGGTATATCGCTCGCGATGACCTTGGAAAGAAAATAAGCTGAAATTCTGTAATAACCCCTCGCTGCTTCGTGTCTGTGTGAATATACAAAAATAATGTATAATATGATTACAAAGTTATTTGCACAAAACACGGCAAAAAATACATTTCTGGTTTCGGCGATCATTGGAAGAAATTATTACAATACCAGTTTTTCTTGTATATTATATGTGATGGCTTACCCCGAAGATGATATCAATTTTGATTTTATCATTTCATCTGTTACAGCATTTTCTAAACTTTAAAAGTCCTTTTCGGGGTGAGTCATCACATATATATAATAAATTTTTTAAAAGAGTGGGTTCCAATAAAGTCATTTTTGATTATCTAATTATATCTGCATTAATAGTGCTTTGTTTTTGAAAGAGGGAGATCTTTACAGAATAATTAGAAAAGACTCAAAGTACCTTGTTGTGTAGTTGTGGATTTCAGTACGTCTCTTAAAAACAACTAAAAGTCATCTATGTAATATCATACAATTTATTTATTTTATTACTTATTTCTTAGTTTTAGATTAACTTACCTGAACGTTATCTTTTCGTCTTGAAGTACTTGTATCGTGCTGTTGGTGAATCTCATTGTCATTATGACAAAAATGAATATTGCACCTAGACTATAAAGAAGAGCAAATGAATGTTTGTTATTGTTTTAATAGAGAAATGATTAACTACATTGAACAATGCCAACATATGCCTGACATTCGAGGTATAGCTTGGAAAACACTGCTCTCCCTCTGGTTTTTACCCGGCTTTATCCAAGAAAGAAGCACCTAATTTGTAAAATTACAAATTGAAAATTGGTTTATTTGGCATATCTTCCAAACTGATAGAACTTCCTTGATCAAGTGATGTATTGAATTCATTGACGAAAATAACCTCCTTAATGAAAAACAATTTGGATTTAGGGCAAATCACTCGACTTGTATGGCGATCATGCAGCTAGTAGACAAAATCAATAATGCAGTAGATCAAGATAAATCAACTTTAGGTGCTTTTTTAGACCTATCAAAAGCGTTCGACACCATTGATCATGACGTATTGATTTATAAAATGGAATATTATGGTTTCAGAGGACTTGCTAAAGAATGGTTTGTAAGTTATCTAGGTAATCGTAAACAATATGTTAACTACAATGATCATAAATCTTATCTCAAGAACATACTTTGTGGAGTTCCTCAAGGATCTATTTTGGATTCTCTTCTTTTTATTATGTATATTAATGACATTACAAAAACTTCAAATATATTGGAGTTCATTTTATTTGCAGATGATACAAAATTATTATATTCAAGCGAACAACTTGCAAATGAAATATCAATAATAAACAGAGAACTTTCAGAAGTAAGCAATTGGTTTAAAGCTAACAAATTGTCAATAAATGCCACCAAAACGAATTATATGATAATGGGTACACCAAGAATGACTTCGATTACCAACATTGATGATTCATCATTAACACAGGATATGGATATCATCTTAGATAATACAAAACTTAATAGGGTAACAAATACTAAATTTTTGGGCGTCATTATAGATGAAAATTTAACACGGAAAAACCATATTGACGGAGTTTCTAAAACTTTATCTAGAAATATTGGGATTATAAACAAAGTTGAACTTTTTATGCCAGAAAGAATTTTGTACTCATTGTATTGTACTCTTGTTTTACCATATATTAACTATGGAATAATTGTTTGGTGAGGAGCTTGTAAAACCAACTTGGATAAAATACTCGAACTCCAAAAATGGGCAGTTCGAACCATCTCCAATAGTCATTATCGAAGTCACTCTGAACACTCTTTTCCTCAAATATGAAATTTTGAATGTATTCGACTCATATAAACTATAAACTGGTGTATTCATGTTCAAATATTCAATTGGATTATTGCCCAAGACATTTGATGGTTTATTTATAAAGAGGTAAGATATTCATGTCTACCATACAAGACGAAGTAACGATTTCAATCACACAAGGTATTTTCTGATCAAGCTATCAGAACTGCTGGTCCACTTCTATGGAACTCGCTTGGTGAGGATTTGAAAAATGCAAAATCGGTTAAACATTTTCGAAAACAGTTGAAAACTTTTTTTAATTTCAGCGTATAATGGTATATGATGCTAATTCTTATCACATTTCTTACATAAATTATTGTATCGGTCTTGTTGGTATCCTGAAATCCTACTCTTTGTAACTTTTTTTAAATTATTTTTTCCAAAGGGAATGGTAATGTTCTGACCTGATTGGCCTTTTAACCATTTCCTCTGTAATTGTCTATCTTTATATTATATTGTTATTTTCTTGTTATATTGTTATTGATGATTATGGAAAAATAAACCTGAACCTGAACCGGATTAGGAGGCCATATAACATACTAGGTGGAGCCATATATTCCCTCGTTCAAGCAGAATTCAGTTATAGGATTCATGCAAACATGATATATACAAGACGACATACTCGTTTACAATGATTCAGTTGCCACAGTAATCAAAGATTACTATAATACCTGTCCATTTCAGTAGGCGTTTTACCATCTTATTGTATGAAATCCAAATTGTTCTCTTTTGCTTTTGAAGTAAGACATAAACTTTCTAAATTACGAGAACTTGTTAAGTGCACATAATGTGCTTATGTTTGGGATGGCTGATGTCCATGGACCTACCTATCTTGTACGTCAGACACTCTCGCACTATCTTTCACGCTCCAAATAAGGCCAACTATCAAGGTGATGAATAGTTGCATCAAGTACTGAAACAGATCAAAATGATATAAGCATGCATCATTATTCTAGTTCCCGGGGTGATCCAGGGGGTGATATAATTATGAGTAAATTTACATTTACTCTTTCGCAGGGCATAAATCTCTATAAGACCCTGGGAATTTTTTATTTTTTATTTTATTACACTTTAGAGGATTGATCCTCACGGGTATACCCAACAGTGATAAACACTCTACAAGGGGTACCCCTACAATGACCAGAACGGGGTTGGGAACAATCAGGGGTAGAATACCCTACTCTTTACGATACTGACTGCGATTACATGTACAGGTATGTCTCTTCTGTACATGGGACCGACGGCTTAACGTCCCCTCCGAAGGACGACAATCTCTCATGAAATATTCACCCAACTCTAAATACTTCATGTAAGGGGCGGAGAAGATCGAATATCTGACCCAATGCTCCCACCAAGTCAGACAAACATCTTAGCAAAGATTCCAAGATTCCATTCCGGCAAGGCAACCCTCACCGGGAATCGAACCCGGGCCCAATGCGTGCAAGGCGAGATTGCTAACCACTACACTACGCCGCCCCTAAAAATGTTGGAACCTCTCGCTGGGCCGCTTATTTAGTGTATGTTTTCTTCCAACCACAGCACAATTAAACTTTCTTGACCAAAACAAGGAGACATAAGTCAACAGGGAACCCTAGATTTCAACGTGACTTTCGAACCAATTTAAGTTTCTTTCCTTAAATCCGTCGTGAAAGAGCAGCATGCATCATAATTTATTCAATATTTTCAACTTAATCTATGATAGGTCTTTAAAAGACAGTGAAAACGTAATACAGTGAGAAATGTAAAGCAAGCATGTCTTACCGCACTTTTTATAACATTTGGATTTCGGAATAGATTTATAGACGATCTCCAGCATAACCATCTGAACTGAAAGGCAAAGATAGAAAGTTAAATTATAATAAACATGCATTTCCTTGACAACTTATTACAAATCATGTAAATAAAAAAAACCTCATAATTATACAATGAAATGTAAGCTGATTTTACGCCTACGTACGGGTACGTGGACTAATACTGTGTAATGTCAATGTTAAACTCTCCCATAATATATAGACATAAATAGACAAAATAGACAACTCCCACTTATCCCGAAATGCAATATGATTTGACTTCAGCATATGTATTCTAAATTTATGTCAGCTCAATGTAAATCAACCCCATCATATTATGGACTTAGATAATGTGTATATATCCCGACGTACAAGCTGATTTTACTCAAACATTTAGGTACATGCAAATATACTCTTGTCGGGTCAATGTTAAAATCACCCATAATATATATATATAGAAAAATGTACATATCCTGAAATGCGATATAACTTGACTACAGTATGCATATACTTCGAATGTATCCTTTAATATTCACCGCCATTGAACGACAACGGCAAAATTAGAAATAAATAAAGTAAAGAAAATGTCAAACATACTTGCATATACCACGTAGTAGGGTATCCTATATCTTGAACGAATTGAGGATCGATGCGAGCGCTAAAGTTATCCAATGTGGCGTTTGTTTCATGTAACATCTCTCCATAGAATGATGATTGGCGGTAGTACTTTACCAGTGATGATGTGTACAATTCAGAATCTGTTATGATTGATAAATGCAGAAAACATTAAACAATTACATATAATTTCTCCTTTATAGGAGCTCCGCAGGAAGCAACTTTTAGTGGCGTCACAAAGTTACCGGTCCCACACATTATAGTCGAATAGGTAGCCTAGCTAAGTCCCTTGCCTGTTGAGAGATGATTTCTCAAATCCTTCCCGTGTGGCTTCCTATTGTTCTCTCATATCATACCAAATGTGATGACTCACCCCGAAAAGGGGGACTTTGCAACAAAACACTTTTCGAGAAACTGGTAAAATAGGCAGCAAAAAATAAAGAAAATAATAAGAATTTCCAGCATATTTTCTGTTGTAAAATTTGATTGCCTTGATCAATTTCAACAAGTAAGGTGTCATTTTAAAGCTTAAGAATGCTTTAACAGATGAAATCAAAATCGATATCATCTGCAAAGTCCCCCCTTTCGAGGTGAGCCATCACAAATATCCTTAACCCTCGTCAATCTAAGGTTGGGATAGGTTGGCTAATTCAAACAAATTGTCATCGATTTCAAAAATAACAAAGTGACCCAGAGCAGCTAATGATTTCTTTTACGTCCTTTGTGGTCATTTTGATGAAAAAACTGGGGTAAGACGCTTCACTGACCTCAGCAATAGGAAGTGAGGACGCTCCCATTGGCGACTGGTGGATACTAGACTGGATACTCCATCCTCGACAATGTTTTTCGTTCGTTTGCTCACGTTCAAGGCAACGTGAAGGATTGTGGGTAAAATGTGAAGTATTGTGGGTAAAAATGCGCCGCCGATTCGGGGACTTGAGTATCGATTCTAGGTCGATACATTCTACTATACCTTGAGGTGAATTAAGACTATCCTCCGTTTCTTTGTACAGAATCACATCAAGAAAATGGTCAGCAGGGTTGTCATATTTTGAACACTCGTAGCCTGAAAAATATATATAATGATTTAATACAGTCGCTTTATGATATAACGTTCTACAACATTAGAGGCAGGAGGTCAATTTCGGACTGATGCGATTTGGACCTTGGTGAAACCCTTTAAACTGTATTTTTGGTAAACATTGACAAGTATTCACATTGTATAATAGTCCATTGTTACTAAAGGATAGAGTGCAAGTTTGAGCTTAGTATCCGATTAAATAAAAAAAACACCTACGATGGACTAGACTGTATGCTTTTGTAGGATAACGCTTGAGGTTGGACTGCAATTTATAGACCTTTTCAAACCGATCTTTTCCGAAGATACCCGAAAGCTTGAACAAATTCCGATCGTTTCCGGGAAATAAAAAGTACCTCTGTGCCTCATCTTTTGACAAAGTTCGACACTTCGACAGTATTTTTCCGACAACGACGAACGTTGCCGTTTTTATCATGCACTTTTGCGGTACTATTTCATTTTATTTCATTGTCGTCTGCCGACTGCAACGGCTGTGGCACATGACCATGTTTTCCGAAGTATTCCGATCGCTGTTTGAAAAGGTCTATTACGGCACCGGTAGCGGTAATTATCAGGTGTCATCGCATTGCGATCATATGGTAATAGACCACTTTCGTATGTCCCATAATGCATCTTGAAAGTACCGTTAAGTGCGCGAGCAACCATATTATAAGTTCTGAGCAGTGCGCACAACTTAAAATATGGTCGACTGCGCACTTTACGGTACTTTCAAGATGCATTATGGGACATACGGAAGTGGTCTATTGCATTTCCGCCATAACTAACTCATACATACCAAAAGAGTCAAAGTATCGGATACATTCGTCAGCCGCGCCACAGTACACAGTACATCCTTTTGAAAGTAAGTGTAGCGTGTCGAAAGAACGGAAAATGCCGAAGCGTGGTTGGTGAATGGTAAGAATAACTGTATAACCCTGTTTTGATAATCTGAAATTAGAAAATAGACATAATTGGAATATCAAAACTTGACCAAAATCATGCGATAAGAGAGAATGTGCGTATTAAAGCCTGCTGATACAATTTCAACAAATAAGGTTACGCTAAAGTTTCTCGCTTAGATTGTTGATAAATTGCGATTACGTCAAGGTCGAGTGCACAATCTCCCCCATTGGCTTACTCGTAAAACAGTTTACAACAAGCTAGAAACACGCTAATTGTCGTGTGAAGACGATGTTGCCTACGACGCTTTTGCAATTCAGTGTTGCTACGATGTTGTAAAACTAAAATGAATTTTAGTGCAGCGTGAGTCGTTGTAACCAATTCGATGTGGACAAAATTGTGCATTTGAATCTTTTTGACGTCAAGGCAACCCCAATAAACACTGTGAATCCAGCTAAAGAGGATTTCATGATACAACCACCAGTACCTTCTGATTTGAAGCCGTGGCAAGCGTTATCGTCGCACATGGCCAAAGATCGTTCCATGCAACTAAATAATAGATAGCAACCGGTTAATCAGGTTGAATTTTTTCATCTGACACCCTTAAAAGTTCGCGACAAGCCACTTATTTACTATTTTCATCCCTAAGGGGTTCACTGGGGGCTGTTGACGGGTGATCTGGTTGATGGTGATAAAAATACGAATTAAGGTTCAGTAGAAACAAGTCGGTTGATGGTGATACATCTTCTTTCGTCAACTACTTTTTACTAGTTAACGTCGTTTCGAGTAAGCAGTCGGCGCCTTTTCGTAACAATAGACTTGATAGAAACAGATCGGTTGACGGATCATCCATCAAATTTGTGGAGCATAAGATACGGTAGATGGTTAACAGTTTGCTTGATAACTAGTAGAAACATGTTTAAAGAGGCAGCTACTCTGAAACAGCTATTTTTATTTCTTGAATATGTGAAGTGGATTATACTTACTTTGCAAGTAACCGCATAACCGACACCGCCGTTGAAGCATCTAATCCCGTCGTTGGTTCGTCAAGAAAGAGGACCGAAGGCCCAACAATTAACTCCATTCCGAGGCATGTTCGTTTTCTCTCCCCTCCTGATATTCCACGTTCATCGCTTGTACCAACCTGAAATAATATGTTAAATATAGGGAAACTTCTTTCATTTTCAGGATAGGTAGCTATATCGTGTTTGGTTTCGATTTCAATGTTTGCGCGATGAATCCTACGGGGATTTTTTTTTCTACCAAAGAGTACAATTCTTAGGCGATTGTTTCAGACCAGTTTAGTTCTCCTAAACCGCTAATTATATATATATTTTTTAATATCCTAAAACAATTGTCTCAAATGATATTGAGATATGGAACATGGTCAACTAAATGTGACTGTAATCTTAAAGCTGCCATAAATATAGACGAATTTCCAATATCCTTATCAAAATTGCAACCATTACAAGCTGTAATGTTGTCAGAGTGTTATGTAATCCGAATGGCATTTTATTAAATTAGAAAAGGCCACCATGGGTTATAAATTCAGTAGGAGGTTATACAAAAAGAAAAATAGTCTAAAACGGTTCTTGGACAATGTCTGTCTGAATATCATTAACCCATACCACTTACGATAATGCAAGACATATTTTCAAATAAGCAACTCAAAATTACAAGCATTAAATGTTGAAATATTGGGTTACAAATTCAGCACGAGGTATTAGCAGCATTCTATACCATCTATGGTTAACCATTCATCCTACCTTTGTGTCAGCACAATCTTCAAGGTCCAGTTCAGCAATGACGTCATTGACGCGGCGTTGACGTTGTTTCTTCGTCAGATAACCAGGTAGTCGCAATGCGGCACAGAATGACAGGTTCTCGCGTACTGTAAGTATACTTAAAGATGTGTCGTCCTGAAGATTGAAAGGAGACAAAAGTCAATAAAAAAATGCTTAATAATTGATTATGTATTTGTTTAAATGATAACCCTAATCTCCTACCTACCCCTTTTCGTTCTCAGCCTATCTCCTCGGATATAAGGGTGTCAAAAATTGGTGGTTTCCACCGGGGCTCGAACCAGGAACCTCTCGCATCCTAATCCCGTGTCCACCTGTACCAAGTCACCCGAGGGGCGCTGCCTAGGCAGCGGATTTCGTCCCCATAAAGGACCTCCGTCTATGACGTATTCGGATTTCTTTCGGCGATTTTGGTGATTTGCTCTTGTAGCTTTTTGTAATCTTTGGAGCGTTAGGTTTAAATGATAAGGACTGTGCACACGTGGCAATTTTATTACCAGGAAGCATGGCTTCCTCAAAACTTTGGACCTTTATTTATAAAAAAAGCTCATGTTTTCAACGTACTGGCATTTCCCATAGCTTATATGTGAAGCTTATTCGATTGTCTTGATTAATTTCAACAAGGTGTCATTTTGAAGCTCAGAAAATGCTATAACAGATGAAATGATAAAATCAAAATTGATATAATCTGCAAAGCCCCCCCCCCCCCCCCCTCCCTGTCAGGGTGAGCCATCACACATGTTGTCCTCTCAGAGATCTCATGTAGGTTTCCTGGACAATTCTAAGTATTTCTAAATTCATTTATGTCTCAAAAAAGTGTCCCTCGAAGTTTAAGTTAATGCTGTTCAACAAAGTAAAAATGCGGTATGTATTTCAAGCTACTTCCTTTTCACTTGCAAAAATCCTGCACAAATGAGCAGACGATCAATTCTCTTCCATAACTTAATATCTACTATATCAAAAATATGTAAATACAACGTATTAGCATGACATTGTGTGTAAGTGAAATTGCATGTTTATAGGAAGTATCTTCTACGCTTTATAAATGCACATACTGCGTTTTTACTTTGTTGGGCAGAATAAACACAATGTTCCGAAGCTGTTGTCAACGACGCTATCATATGATAGTACCAATGAAAACAGCCAGAACCAAAAACAAGATAGTTCGCGAACCAGTAGTCTCGCCTGCGTATCGACCGCCTACTTAATCATCATTCAGTTGTGGCGTGGAGAAGAATAGGGTAGGAGTGACGTTGGTTAAGTACTTTCTATGGTATAAGTTTAATCCATGTGGGGTCAGGTGTTCATGAGTTATGACCTTGACCTCAACATGACCTCGGATCACCTTATGACAACTTTTTGAACAATTTTGGAAATTTGACCTGAGATGACCTTTTGACCTTGACCTTGGGTCAAGCACTTTCTATGGTCTAAGTTTAATCCATGTGGGGTCAGGGGTTAATGAGTTATGAGCTTGACCTCAAAATGACCTCTGAGGACCTCAGGTCAACTTTTTAAACAATTTTTGAAATTTGACCTCAGATGACCTTTTGATCTTGACTGACCTTGACCTTGGGTCAAGTACTTTCTATGGTCTAAGTTTAATCCAAGTGGGGTCAGGGGTTAATGAGTTATGAGAATGACCTCGGATGACCTCAGGTCAACTTTTTGAACAATTTTAAAAATTTGACCTCAAATGACCTTTTGACCTTGAATGACCTTCACCGTACCCCCCAAAAGTGTCGCAGCGCGAGTTCATCCCGAGACCCTTCACGTCACTAAGTTTCGTCATCGTGCATGTTACGGTTGTCAAGTTAGTCAACACTTTAACCAAAATAACCACACACACACACCCCCCTACATACACATACTACGTACAGACATAGTGACTGTAAGTCTCTTCTGAACTTATGGTTCAGGCGAGACAAAAAGGAAGACAACAACAGTAATGCAACAAGTACGTAGTGAAGAAGATCACAGCAAGGAAACAAAATTGATCAATAATTCTCAAAAGCGCATGCCTCAAGGTTAATTTGATCATTATGCAGAGACGGCACCACAGTGCCACCCCCCCCCCCTACCCCAGGAGTTTCCAGACAAAAATAAAAGTGATAAATGAAGAAAAGATAAAGAAAACCTGGAGAAGAAAGAAATTGCAATAAATGTTTTGAAAAATCGTTTTATTTTGAATCAAAGTGTTGTTGACAAATTGAAAAATAGATCTCTATTAGTTATCTGTGCGCTTGTGAGACACTGTTTTTGCTTGCCAATTTTTGAAAGATACGTCTAACAATTGTATCTCGATTACCCCTCTTAAAGGGGCAATTCATGATCCACTTTTCACCCTCAAGGTCACCTCTATCAAATTTGATTTTTTTTAGCTTATAAGAATCCTAAAGTGGTATATGTTACAACCCCCAAACCATTCTTTCATATGTGCTTGCATTTTTGAGAAAAGTGAGAAAATGTGTCATTTTCTAATTATTGTCGGGGCCCCGACAATAATTACAAAACAGTAGTCTATGGGGATTTTCAAAATGCTGAAAAGCTTGTAACTTGGAAACGAACGGTTGGAATCAAGGTTTTTTTTTTCAGTATATATTTATGTTGTACTCTTCTTTTTATTAGCTATAAAAAAGGCCACATGAAAATCATGAATTGCACCTTTAATAATAAACCCTGGCGTCACCCCTGTCATTATGTACTCATGAGACAAGCAAAAAAACAAGTCAATGGCTCTGGCATACCATGGGCAATGATTAATCTTTAACCTGCGGGGAAAACATCCGTTTTATGTCATGATACCAAGAAAGACAAGAAGACTTTTATGCAAGGCACAATGCCAGAAAAAAAAATAGGGGCGGGTCAAACTGGCGTCTCCTCGAAAAGGGAAGGTGATGAAAAACACAGGTTTTCAGCAGGATTCGAACCAGGGACCTCCCGTTTCCAAAGCAGGTGACACCCGTAGCAAACCATCGCTGAGACACCGCCCGGGGCAGCGATTTCGTCCCTGCATATAACCCCCGTCTGTGACGTATCTGGACTTGGACCGAAGATGTTACTTTTGATGTGCTGCGTCACAAATATGCAAGGTTGACCTTTTTTGTTAATTAGCCAATCAGAACAATTATGCAAATGAGCTCATTAGTATGTATATAATATCGTTAAACATTTTCAGGGGCTGTTCATGTCCCATTGACTTGTAATTGTCACGTAGCAACATCGGATCAGATGGTGCTCAAGCACTGTCAGACTCATTCAAAACTAAGAGCGTCTTCCAGCTATGCTGGCGACCCATAAAGTGTAAAGACATTTATGATATCAGCCAGATCAGGGTTAAGAAAACATTAACTGGACGACAAGGTGTACATTTATGAATATCGGGAAGAGAAGGGAGAAATAGACATTTTGAATTTTGACCCTGCTACTCTAATGGTCTATCATGCTACTTCCATAAAATTGAGTTCAACGATTTTACAGCGATTTCATTGCACGACGTCTGTCGATACACAGTCTTTACACGCGCTACGCATATTGCGCTAAAGCTTTTGAAGACTGCGTATCGGTCGAGCGATGTTGCAGTGATGAAATCGCTAGACTCTGAACGCACCATAACTGGGAAAAGCATGGACAATATTCAATTCTCAATAGGAAATAGTATTATGAAGTCTAGGCAATTTTCATAATACAGTAATATACACATTTTAATATGATCACCTGTTGAACATATCCCGACATGCGGTTGAAGTTAGGATGAGGAAGTGCGCCATCAACGAGAACCATTCCTTGGAGTCCCTTTGTGTCTGTGCTACCTGATAAGATATCCAAAAGCCTAAAATACAAATCAAAGTAAGCCTATATGATATGAATATATGATTAGGGCTACTGTAAATAAAATGATATGATAAAATGAAATATTTCTGTCGTATGAGACATGATGATATATCATGGAAAATCGTTAACTGGTGTTCTCCATTTTAAATTGGGTTCATTCAGCATGTTCAGTCGCCGATGTTGTAGGAGTGTAATGCTGCTTTCATACTAATGTCGCTTTGCAGTTTTGTCGCTGCACTACGCCAAATATGGGCATAAATTTGTCGCTTCCGGATGTCGAAGCTACAATGTCGCGCGCGGATGTAATCGATATCGGCAAAATTTTGCAGCACGACATCGCTTTGCAAGTTGAATTCAATTCAACTTTTCAATGCGACAAAGCAGCATATCGACAAAGCTGCAAAGCTACAAAAGTGTGAAACGAAGCAGACGACCGGAGCTACAAAGCGACAAAGCTGCAAAGCGACATAAGTATGAAAGCAACATTAGTCCCCCGTTCTTGTTGTCTGGTACAGTTAAGTATAGGCTAGCAACTCTCACACAATATTACAATAGAGGGTTTGCACGTGACGTCACATGGTACTCACAACACCATTTTCATGGGCCAACAAACAAAAAGTCCCGTCATATTATAATCATTTAGCAGTATCACGATACCAGATTACAACTGATGATCACAAGAATATACATTACATTTACTTAGTTTAATTTTCAAGTCATGATTTGAAGTCAATCACTAGTTATAGCCGATTTTTGATGTCTTGTTTACTTCACAAAGTACTCCGCGCCCCACCAAAGTAACCAACATGGCGGCAAAAATAGTATCGCGTCGTGCAAACCCTCTATAACATGCTTTATTCCGCTGCTGTCTATGGAAGGCGGACTTAGATTACTTTTACAGAAGGTTTGTCACCTTTCGTATTGACTACCTCCTTGCCTAAGCAACTTTTCTTTTTCTCGCGAAAGATTGATCCAAATTGTGTTGGACGTCTATTCTTTCGACCAGGTCGGCTTTCGACATTCTAACCTGGCGTTCTAACTCAGTGGTTAACTTTAAATGACGTTTAGAATTCTTCGTACCTTTGACGAGTGACGTCTCAACTCTGCTAATCTGCTTTTTCTATTGTATAATTTTGCATTATTCCAGTGGCGTGCACAGGATTTTTTGACTGGGGGCACAAGCTATAGTTTCCAGGGGCGTAACTAGCTTTGACCGTCCGTGGGGCAAGACTCAAGAGGCTTCCCGATTTTTGTACTTTTTTGAAAAAAAATTAACGCGTGCGTAGCGCGCGGGCAAAAATATTTGGACAAATTTGTTTATTTTAGCTAAAAAACGCCTATTTTTGGATGAAATAATGGTTTCTTTCATTTTTCTTTTCTCCTTTCCCTTTTCTTTTCCTTCCTTTTCTCTATTCCTTCCCCTTTCCCTCTTCTTTCCCCTTTTTCTTTTTCTCTCTTCTTTTTTTCGCTTCTTCCTCCCTTTCTTCCCTTCCCATTTTTTTGCTCTCCTTCCCGATTTTTTTGGGTCCGGGGGGGGCAAGCTGCCCCCCCCCCGGACACCCTACTGGTTACGCCCCTGAATTGGTTTCCACAAATGACACAACGGGACGGGTATAATGATTGGATGAACATTAACTACATGGTGGAGCATAAACTATTTTTGGTATCTACGTACCAGTGAAGATGGGATTCTCTGCTACTAACTTAATAGCGCGGCTGGTGTATATTGAACTAATGTATTGACACTAATTTTTGCATTTTATAACAATTTTTGGCAAAGAAGAATATGCATTGATATGACGGGTCAATATAACACCAGTGTGATGGTGATTATTAATTCCGTTTTCCAAACAGGATATTTACAGTGTTTGGCTGGCTTTCCTTTTTAAAGGATTTTTTATTTTAACATTACGTTGTTTTGCCGCTTCCAGAGGGTCCCATTATAGCATTAAGTCCTGGTTTGAATATCCCACTGAAAAAGAAAAGAATATAAAGAGAATAGAGAAAATTCAGATTGCTAGTATATCATCATCGTCATCGACATTGTTATCGTCATTACCATCAATTATCGAACATTTTTTGTTAAATCTACAAAATATTTACGCATGATTCATGCCTTAAAAGGCCCTCCTGAAATTTGCAATCTAGGTCCGACATACCTGACATCGTGCAAGATAACTTTCTGCTGCTTCTTCCTTTTCACCTTTACTTGAACTGAGTAAAATAAATTATGAAAGGAAACCACCGAACTTTTCAGTCTGAATGCCGTGCCGTCATAGTTGTTATGACATCTATTGCCAGGAAGGAGTTTCGACTGAAAAAGAAAATGGTAAAGACTATCAAACAAGATAACTTTGTATATAGGGAGGTACAATTAGGCCGACAATAAAATAGGGTCCACTACACTAGTCCGAAAATTAATAAGTTTTGTTGATAAGCAACCCCAATGTTTAGTTATTTTTTTGGACTAGCGGACCTTTTTCATTTTCGGACTAGCGAACCTTTCATTTTTGGACTAATGAACCTTTTTAAATTTTCGGACTGGTGAACCTTAGGATTAGCAGACCTTTATAAATTTCGGACGACCTTATTTCATTTTCGGATTAGCGAACCTTTTTTAAAATTCGGACTAGCGAACCCTATTTTAGGACTGACAGACACTATTTTTTAATTCGGACTGGCGAACCCTCAAGTAAAGGAAAATACACTTTCGGACTGGCGAACCTTATTTCATTTTTGGACTAGCGAACCTAATAAGAGTAGCGAACCTTCCAACCAAACTAGCGGGATGTTACTAATGTATTTCTGTTAGCAACCTACATACACATGATACATGTACATATACTTCACGACTATCCGGTAAAATTTTGTAATAGTCTGTGTGAAAAACCTTGACTTTGGGCTTGACTGCAAAATGGAGTCTGCACAATTGTTCTTGACTGATTCTTAATCTTTGAGACCCATAGATTCCAGAACTGAATGATGCAAAATCCGCATCATTGAGAATTTTGAGAATGACATCCATAACATGTTACTACTCCAATCTTGTTCAAAACCACACCAACATGTTCCTCTCATCACAAGGAAGCAGAAAAAGTATACTTTTACCTATATCTGAAATATGGTTCTGGAGTTATAGCCAAAAATGTAAAAGGTCATATCAAAGGTCACGGAACTGGCCCTATGGGGGTCCAAAATTTCAAAAGTCTCCGATTTTGTTCAGATGGTCTCAAACTATTCGTCTTGCAAAACTGTCTACACAAAGTAATAGTTTTAAAGTGCATCAGATCAGTTTTTGCAATGGTTACAGGTCAAGGAAAACTTTGTGCTACAGGCACAAATGCAATGGTAAATTTATATGGACTTTGTTTTTGCCTGCTATCATGGCAACAATTCAAATTATCACTTTGTATAGACACTTTTGCAAGAGGAACAGTTTGAGACCAGTTTGAACACAATCGAATACTTTTGAAATTTTGGACTCCCATAGGGCCAGTTCCGTGACCTCTGATATGACCTTTTACATTTTTGGCTATAACTCCAGAACCATATTTCAAACATAGGTAAAATTATACTTTTTCTGAATCCTTGTGATGAGAGGAACATGTTGGTGTGGTTTTGAACGAGATTTGACTAGTAACATGTTATGGATGTCATTTTGGCGGCCATCTTGGATTTGTCAAAATGCTCAATGGTGCGGATTTTGCATCATTCAGTTCTGGAATCTATGGGTCTCGAAGATTAAGAATGAGTCGAGAACAATTGTGCAGACTCCATTTTACATTTTTTTCTGTTTTTACACAGACTATAAAGCCAATATTTAAACTTTAAAACACATGCAAAGGTTACAAGGGTTGTTTTTTCAGTTGGGCACACGAAGAGCCAGACATGCCAGATTGATTAAATGTGGTATACGGAATAATCGACTTTCCACAAAAATAACATCAATGTACATGTACATGATGTTGCAAGGCATACTAGCAAGGCTTTATCGGGGTTTTTTTATTCAAAGTTCGGGGATAGTGGTAACTTCCCCTGGGGGGGGCACTCAACTTTGAAAGTGGTAGGTATGTCCGGCGCGAAGCGCCGAAATTGGGGGCAGGTGAACTGATTTTCTGTAAAAAATGGACCTTTAAGTAACGGGGTAACTTCCAAAAGCTTATAATTTACACTTACCAATTCGGTATCGCTGCTATCAGGTTCAGATGACATGTTTCCAAAAGGACGTTGTTCAGCATATAAGCTTATATAGCTGCCAAGCAATTCTTCCACACCTTGCTTTTTCCACGTTAGCCTCAGGTTAGCCTACTGACCCTGCGACTCTGCCCTGCGACAAAAGACTTTAAAGCTTCTCAGCTCTTATATAATTTAGCCTATATTCTTATGTCCAATGTTGATTTATCATATGACAATCTTTGGCGCGGGCTTTGACGTCAAATGTTATAAATTTGTGTGCTATCATTCTATTCTATGAAACCAGTCCAGAGCATGACTTTGAAATTTGTGTTATGACCCAAACCAAACATGCATGAAATACACTGTTATTTACTAATACAACCAATTCCATGCTATAAAAGATCAATTTCCACGCTCGAAAAAACATTATGTTTGGAACTGTATGACAATGAAAAAATGAAAAAAGATTAAAATGCTTCAGTGGCCACAATATAGGCTTGATCACACCATCAAAGTTAACCAAGAGGCCCGCCCAGAGGTAATTATTGAGCCCTTAATTTCAGAGCTACGGGACCGTTTATTATTTCACCAGGGGGGCGGGTGACAAAATTATTTAGGCTAAGTTACGATGATGGCCGTTCCCGTGGCTTTAGCCAATGATTTTTGATTTTATTTTCCCGGTTCCGCTTTATTTTACATTTCTCACCCCCGGGGGGCCACTCAAGTATAATGCTGCAGGCATAGCGTGACCAAGAAAAGGGTGAATTAGGGTTGTTTTTTAGGACAAAAGGGTGCATCAGGTGACACCTTTTAAGATATCAAAAACAGCCATTTTAGCTCATTTTCAAGAAATAGGAGGCTTTTTCAAACCCTAGTGTTAAAACGGTAACGCGTTAACGGTAAATTCCCGATTTAGGGTGTGAATGGGTGAAAAAGGGTATATTTTGGCTTTGGGTGTCTTGGAAAAACTGTGGCCACGCTATGCCTGCAACACTATACTTGAGTCCCCCCCCCCCCCGGGGGTCCTCACCTTACGTTGGTCATCGCCATAGGCTAGTAGTAGTGTGAGCTAGCCTTTCGCCCCAATTTTTGAGCGCTCTGGCGCCTTTCTTTCATGTAATCTTTAGTTAATCATGTTAAATGACTTCGAGATTTATGCATTCACAAAAAGCATAACTAATACCCGTTCTCGCAGCTGAGCTGAGAGCGTTATCGATTTATTTAGATAAATGAGATAAAAAGAATTAAATTATCAGGTTTCAAACATAAAAATGAAATTTACTGCATTTGAATAAATTATACCACCTTTCGACCTTATGTTACTTTTGACGTCATTTACAAATTTAAGTCCATAAATCAAGGTTGATATAAAATTGAAATTCCAACTTTTCAATTATGGCGAATTTGTCACATCATTTTTAACCTGTGATTACCCTGGTAGAAATCGAGTACAATTCTAAGATATAGTACAAATTTGGAATATGCACATTTCATTTGGAACATCATTCCAATACACTTTAAGTACAATTTTTTGTACTAGAAATGTACTTAAAGTATACTCGAATGATGTTTCATATGTCCACTTGAAGTACAATTCGCATTTTTTGTACTATAATTTACTTAAAGTGTACTCGAATGATGTTCTAAATGTGCCCATTCCAATACTAGAATTGTACTCGATTTTCTCCTGGGTAATCCCCTTTTCAAACATAGGGTTATAAAAATAGGGCATCCCATTACCGCAAATTGCACTTTACTATTAGGCTATTATGATTATAGACTCACCAGGTATACACTGTATGCAGCGCCCCAAGAAGGAGCATTCGCACAGGGGACCAACGGCTTAACGTGACTATCCGAACCACGGAGCAATTAGAGTAAAGTTTCTTGCCCAAGGAAACAAGGAGACGTAAACCGCCTGGCCCGGGGCTCGAACCCGCAACCTCTGTATTACGAGACCCGTGCTCTAACCGCTCGGCCACGCTCCCCTTATACAGTGTTACTGGAGCTATATCAGCGCTACAGTGTGACCGGTTCTTAAGGGTGTACTATTAGATTTCCAGGGGAGCGAGATTTTGGGTTTGGGGTTGATTTTTTTTTCGCGCCCCCGTTCGGGAGTCATTTTTCCCTAGAAATTACTGCTTTTTTCCCTATTTCAAATAATTTAAAAACAAATTAAATTGCAGGTGATTTATAGTGCAGTCCCCCTTGACTACATCTCGCAACCCTAGCTTGAGAAATTCACACCCTCATAAAATATACAGTTTTCACACAC
>JXSR01S059569.1:33394-45428 GCA_000969725.1 Ophiothrix spiculata | reverse complement strand
CAAATGAAATTCTCGAATTTCTGACATAATTTATATTAAAAAAAGCCCCCAAAATGTTACTTTTCAGCCAGAAAAATGCATGTCTCATGGCATTTCACATGAAATGCAATATATTTCAACGCAGCGAGCCGGGCAACGGGCCATTCAAAACAATAGCTATGAGCTTCGTGCACGTGGTGACGTCAGAGGATGGCCCGTAGGGAAAAATGGTACACTGTTAGAACGTTGGGCAAATAATTTACCCAACGTTGGTTCAACTATGAACAACCCAACTTCTGGGTAAATAATTACCAACGTTACGCTAATTACCTAACTGTTGGGTAAAAGTTTTAGCTAATTACCCAAATATTGGGTAAAATTTCATCAACAGTTGGTTAATATTATTTACCCAACAATTGGGTTGTTCATAGTTTAACCAACGCTAAAAAATTGCCCAACAGTATAACAGTGTAGTAGTTATCGAAATATTGATGCCTAGTTATCGCAATACAATTTGCAGGCAAGTATGAACTTAAGAGCCGCTATTAGGTTCCTTTCGTACATCACATCAACGCATGTTTTTCCTCTTGTTATTTCTTCATTTTACATGTCTTATGGGGAAAACATATTTTTCAAATTTCATTAATCTGAGTTTTTATATGTTTTTTACAAGAAAAGGCACAACAAACGATGTTTAATTTTCTAAAACAAACATGATTTATGGGTTCAAATTCGTTTGTTTCAAAGTCTCAAAATCGTCGATTTTCATAGGAAATACCATATAATGTTTCTTTTTTTAGAAATCGCTAAAGTTTACATACATTGTATTGGAAAATACTCAAAATTGTCATACACCTGTTTCCAATTTGCATTTGCTCTCACCCTTTTCATATAATAAGGGTTCAAAGTCAGCCCTTTGAGCAGGTCACGTTAAAAAAAAAAGAACATCTCGCGACCAATTTTTTTTCTCGTTTGGCGAGACTTGGATTTTAGAATTCGCATAATAAAGTCGATAATAGGGTAGCTGCAGGGGCGTAACCAGCTCTGACCGTCCGGGGGTGGGGCCAAGACTCAAGAGGCTTCCTGATTGTTGTACTGGTTTGGAGGCAGTGATGGCGCTTTTTAACGCTCGCGTAGCGCGCGCGAAAAAATATTTGGACAAATTTGTTTATTTTAGCTAAAAAACGCATTTTTTATGAAATAATGGGTTCTTTGTCTTTTCTTTTTTCCTTTTCCTTTTCTCTTCCTTCCTTTTCTTTTTTTTTTCTCTTTTGCTTCCCCTTTTCCCTCTTCTTTTCCCTTTCTCTTCTTCCTTCTTCCCTCTTTCTCTTCTTCCTCCCTTTCTTCCCTTCCCATTTATTTTTTTTGCTCTCCTTCCCGATTTTTTGCGTCCGGGGGACAAGTTGCCCCCCCCCCCCCCTTCCCCTCATTGGTTACGCTCCTGGGTAGCTGCATCTTGACTGTATAATGTTATTGTACATTCAATCACTTCACAATGATCGCTTACTTACTCAATACAAAGTAGATATCTTGTAAACAAACATCGTACCGACATGTACAAACAATAGCATGTGGTCCCTTTGATATCATGTTTGACCTTTTTAGATAAAAACGTGGAATGTCTGTAGCTTTTACTCATTGTACAAATTAAGTCAAAGTAGGGTAGGGTGTTGTTGGGTCTGGTATAAAACTTTGCAGGTGTGGCTGGATATGACTAAGTAACCCTGTAGGTGTCGCTTATTGAGCAAAGGTAGAATTAGGACACAGTATGACAGATACACGGCATAAACGATTCAATTGAAGTCTATATTATTTTCAAGCGTTAGTATTTGATGTATTTATGTGGAACTGCGCAGATGACGTGTTTATGCTGGAAAATGCGGTCACCTACTTGGTGCTTATTGACTGAGCCCTTCTGCATAATCTATGAACGTCACTTTTCATGGATAGTTTAATCGTGGATCTGAATATAATTGGTCCCTGAATGAAGCTAATATTGGGGATTAGGCTCACTTTGTTTATAATTATGTTAGCTTGCAATTAACTGGGTCATTTATCACATCGACCTCTCATATATATTTGCATATGTGCATAATTAGAGGTGTATAAGCTATTAAATCTTGATATTTCAATATTCACATTTCTTACCTGCAAGTTCGTTTCGGTACGTGAAAAAATAAATATTGGTCAATAAAGTTTTTTTTGAGGACAAAGGGTGAATAGGTGACACCGTTTAGGGTATCAAAAGCAGCCATTTTCAAGAAATAGGGTACCTTTCCAAACCTTAACGTTAAAACGGTAACGGTGAAATCACCATTTAGGGTGTGAATAGAGGGAAAAAAGTACATTTTGGCTTATTTTGGCTTCAAAAAAAAATAACCCTTTAGGTGGTGTTTTGAAAAAATGTGGTCACGCAATGCCTGCAGCATTATACTTTAGTGCGCCCCGGGTCTAAAATTGGACCCAATATTTCTAGGGAATATAGACGAATATAAATTTTGGCACTCTTTCGTGATTACGTATACGAGGTATTTGCTGCAGCTACCAGTCGAAATTATACACACAGCGCATAAAACAATGTAAACAAAATTCCAGGATAGGGTTACATTCACAAACATTTGGGGCCCTGTAATCTGGATTTTTGTTTACTCTGTCCAATAAATTATTGGTCGGTCTATAAAACCTCTTTGGTCATTGAGTGCTTCTTGCGAGGAGAATTTTTAAATTTAAAAATTGATAACTGGGCGTTCCAAAGTAACGTTTGTGACCGATTTTTTTTTTAAATCACCTTTAAATGGTTCCAGAACCTAGCATAAACATTCTATCCACGAGTTTGTTGTTGAAAATGGTGCTCACTGGTGGGGCCAAGACATGTAGGTTTTTAAAAATCAAAGGTTATTGCCAAAATCTGAATAAAATTCTTATACTATGGGCTAAACGTTCGGTAACGTTTGTGACATCGCATGGAAACCTATTTTTTACTCTTTATGGCTTCAAAGTGAAAATCCTCCGACGGATTGAAGAATGTTGGTGTTAGAGTATTTTATATTGCGCTTTACACATATGACGGGTAACATATTTACAAATAATTTCATAAAGTGGTAAGCAATTCTATCATCTGGATTTCTTTAAATGTATCATTTGGTTTGGAATCGTTTGTTACATTTGGGTGCAACTATTTGGTAATGTTTGTGACACTTTTAATTTAAACATGTGCACATTCACGGATAGAAAACCTCACAATTTCTGTTTGGAAAATACTTTTACGTACCAAGTAACAAACAAATGACTAAAATCAGGCTTCTGTATATATATGCGAATGAAAAAGCTGATTTTTTTATTGAAGTCAAAAAGGTTTCATTATATATGGAAAGAGCGACTCTCAACCTCCTAACTTTCATGACCTAGGTATTTAATTTAGTTTCACCTGTTGGGCGAAATAAAGTTCACCGACTTTATTATTTTGCTATGTGATGGGAAAACCAATCTTTAATGTTCTGAAATAAGGGAAATATTAATATGTATTATCTAAAATTGAACTTACCCATAAGCCAACTGCCATTACAAAGACGAAATATGCAACAATAACAACAATATCCCACACATTGAGCCCTCCACTGTCTGGTACCGCCATCTTGATAGGCCTACTATTCTCATATACTTAATTTTCAAAAAGTACAAATATATGGAATATAAAATTATCGGCAAAATATTGTTTTGCAGACTACAAACGGCGATTTTGCTAAAATACTGGCTACCAGATTGTGGTCATAGCCAACACCGTCTTAACGCCCTTTTAATTAACAACCGATTTAAATGTTTTATTACCTTGCTCAAAGAAGTTAAAAGCTGCCTTTTTAAACTTTATCTTATCTCTACATCAAACCAATGTACTAGGAATAGCTATCACACAAGGCAGCTGTTGTGATTTTTCATTTTTTATAACTTGGTATAGATAAGGAAAATGATAAAAAGTTGGATATTAGGTGGCAAAATTGCTGCGAACTTTGATTTATTTGATTTAGTTTAATAAAGCCGTCAATCAGAGTTTGATAAATGTAATGCGTTTGTAGGGCATAGGTTGTTTGACGTAACAATATATTGGTAACTCTTAGAGATCTGTACATTAGGTTAAATTTTAAAACATCATTTTCAATGAAATACACAAAATAACTGCTATAAAACATCTTTATTTTCAACAAGAACAACACGGAAACAAACAACAAACAAACAACAACAAACACGTACATCACAGCTTTCTCGGGACTAATAGTGGTATCTTAATTGGTGTTTTGATCACTGGTTTATTTACAGGTTTTATTTAGGGTTCTACTCTCAAAATACTCTCAATTCAAAGTTCAAAGTGCGTTTTCAATTAAAATTAGTGGTGGTCCGTGGTCCCAGTACTGACAAAAGGTCCCGTAAACAGTCCGGGCAACGAACCTGATTTGGTTCGCGAACCTGATTAGGTTCAGTTGAACCAGATCTGAATCGGAATTTGGTGTTTTTGTGGGTTTTTGTTCCCGGGAGAGTTTAATTGAGGTTTGGATAAACTTTTCTTGCAATTTTCTTAACCTTTGAGATATTGCCTAAAAATATGTTGTGAGTTTTTAAATGTCTGCCTTGATGTTATGTGTTAGTTAAGACAATATAATTAATTAGATTGCGTAATCAATTAAATATGCAAATTATTTTAAAACTTTTTTCACTAAGAACAATTATATGTTGATAAAATAGCAAAAACTAGTATCTATAATAGTTAAAATCAGAGTCAAAATTTGAATCTAAATGTATAAGTGCAATGCATTGTGGGAATTTTTGTTCCAAATCTGGTTCAACCGAACCTGATTATAGTTCGTTGCCCGGACTGGTAAATCAGAATTTTAAAAATCAAAATAATATTGGTACTGAAAAATATTGCACTTCATTTTAATTGAAAAAAAAAAAAAAATACCCAGGACGCTCAGATTCCCTCTATATGAATCACCACCGAAATCGACCTGAAATACCCGACATCTCAGTTCTATTCAAATTCAATCAGTTGTAAAACGAAGTGACAAAATCGCTATTTTTTTTTTCACTGTGAATCATTTGCTTTCTCTTGCTATCATGCATAAGGGACACACATGACAAAAGATGAAAGGCTTAACAGTTGTAATCATATAGAGGCCTTGCATGCTTTTATCGTTTGATACCAAACAAAGGATTTGGACTGATGACCTTTCCCGTAAATATGGCGTATCACAGTTCATTCAACAAAATACTGTTATTAACCTACTGATAATGATGCATTTTTATTGATGGGACAAAATGAAGTGTTTGGTATTCTACGTCACATGCAGGGCCACTATTATGATGCCAAGTAAAGAAGAAAACTTGTAATCTCATTAAGAGCTTTTAGGATATGTGCTCCACGTACGGGTTAAAAGTACGTAATGCTCATCTTGACAGTTGTAATAATTATTCCTTTCCATGCAACTGAAACTTACCAAAATATGTTCTCAAAATATCAGTTAAGGTGGAGTTACCGCTTCGGTGCATGTATACAGTCATTAATTTTACAAAGTAACGTATAACGAATTTTGCATGTAAATTTAGAGAAAAATTTAACATACTGACGTATCTCAGCTTAACTTAACTTATTGTTTTCCCACGCGTCATACGTCAGTATGTTAAATTTTTCCACTTTTTCAATTTGTAGAAAAATTTAACATACTGACGTATTATGACGCGTTGAAAAACAATAAGTTAAGTTAAGCTGAGATACGTCTGTATGTTAAATTTTTCTCTAAATTTACATGCAAAATTCGTTATACGTCACTATGTAAAAATAACGACGATACAATGAAACATCTTTTTTCATCTTGTACAAGTAGGAGTACATGACACATACAATATTCACTAACCGCTTGTTTAAAACATGTTACAATTTATATCATTATGTAACCGGTGATGGCCATTTTTAATTTCCCTATTTTCGCATGATTCTCTACGGTGGCCAAGATATCTCAACACTTTCAGGAATATTGATCTGAAACAAGTTCCATTTGATATCTAAAGAACATGGCTGAAGGGCATACTAGAATAAAAGATATTGGGCTTAATAAGGGAGAGAAGGTGTGATGTAACTTCGTTGAGTCAATATCAAAATTATGCTTTTGAAGTAACCCATTTAATGTGGGTAGGATAAGAACATAGGCCTAAGGAAGAAAACAAATGATGTAAATTGTCAAATATATGCACAAACAAAATATATAACAAACTCGTAGATATATGACGAATTTTCAAGTAGACCCCACTTCTTCAGGATTACACGAAGAGGTAAACATAAAAAATATATAGATAATTCTACAACTAGACACGTCTGGTTTTGGCATTATGAACCGATTTTTTTTAAATAATAAATAAAAGTAGGTGATCTAAGGAATCCAAAACCGTTTGAATTTTTCAAATCCGACCTTCCGTTGCCAAGTTATGAAGAATTTTGTATCGCTACTTTATTAATTTTGGAGAACGTGACGCAGGTCAGGGTTAAATCTTTTACTCTCTTTATTTTCGACTAGCGAGGTCACGGCACCAATAACAGTTACACCGCTTGTCAGGAATGGATATTACACACACACACACACACACACAAGGAGTTATTTTGCACCCACACATGCGCGGGGTATTTAAAGATGATTAGTTCCGCATGATGAAGGGCTGATCAACACTTAATTCGGGCGGATTTGCAAGTACAGAACGGGCGCAGAAATTTTACCCAAATAATCGTTATTGATGCGCTTGTTGTTTAATTACACGTGATTTTTAAATGTCTTGAGTATGCATGGATGTCCACATAACTTATAGACAACTGATTGTTTTTATTCTTCACTTCCAAAAATTGTGTAATTTTTTTAAAATTCAATAACTCTGCAACCACATATCAGAATTCTTGTCTACAAGTAGGTGGGTGTGCTTGGACATAATTATCTCCCTGATAACATTTTCTCAAATAAAAATGGTCAATCACATAGCGCGGAATCATAAAAAAAATCTGAAAAAGTTTCTGGAAGCACTTGATTTAACTATCAAACAAAACTATCAGGCTTAGTTAAAGTCATGCCTGCTTGAATATGACTATGTGTCAATGTATGTGTAGGTCAGCGGTGTGAAATATCAACGTTCAACTACCAGGTAATGTGTAAATGAAGTATCCACTACAACATTATTAAAATATATTTCTACATACAGTAATATATATAGAACTTACCTGGTCGCTAAATGAGGCTTGTTTTTACAATGTTAGTGATTAGTGACATATCAATAAATGATGTCAATGTTATTCATAATGAATTTGGGATTACTTGGATTAGAGGTGGGGTGGGGTGGATTATACCAAGTTATTGATCACATTTTAATGGGCTGTCTCGTAATGTTTAGCTAAATATATTAATTTTCCTTTCTAAAATTATTTTGTATCTATCTATTTATTTGGCCATGTGACCAGGGGGAAAGGTAGCCTTGCTAACACCATCCTGCAAAGAGGCACATATGACTCAAGAAAGAGAGGAAGACCTGCAAGAACGTGGACTAACAACATTAGAGACGAGACTGGACTGGCAACAGCTCATCAGTATGTCGCCCCAACGGCCAACAGCTACGGGACATAGGTAGGTAGGTAGGTAGGTAGGTAGGTAGGTAGATTGAAATATATTTCAATAAGGTTTACACAAACCTCAACGCAAGAGGTCTCCAGTTGTCGTATCCTACATGTATATAGCTCATTGTAGAACTAGTACCGTTCCCCTGATCACCCCTCCCGCGGAACAGACAACGATCGTGGATAGAGTATGTTGTGGATGTAGGGCAATCAGGCCCCCCGACACTTTATCCCTATAGGGCCTATACTTCGTCATAGCTCATTTGGTTACTATTTTTCAATAGTCGCTGGTTAACGTTTCTTCACTGATCACGTGATCAGTGGCTCCAATTAACGAGGATCGACACAAAAACATAACCCTGCTCAAATATCGATAAATCCTGACGTCGTCCTTGATGTGTGTTACGCTTAATCGGGTACAAGTTGTGCAGAATTCTTCATCGTGTGTCCTCGTTTTTGTCCAATATATTACGTTACATGTTACGCTAATTGGGGTCATGTTTTTAACACAGTGTGTTACGACCCAAAACAAGGATCAAGGTCAGAATTAACCTTTCGGGTTCGAGCTAAAAGCAAAGCAAGAATAAATACACTGTAATTCAGGATTTTAGCAAATAAACAAACAATTTATTTACACAAACAGTTTAACAGTGTAATTGTCTTATCTACGGTTTTAGTTTACTCACGAGTGGCTTCTGAGTTGAACAAGCTAGCTAATAATATTCCACTGTAAAGTCCTTTATGACATCTGTGCAAATGTCCACAAATCCAGATCCAAAACGGTACAAAATATCCGATAACTCCTTCCGAATAGTGTTCAATATCAGTCAATGTAAAATTCGTCTTCTTGCAATCTCAAACTCCTTGTCCACAGTTAATATAAAATCGATTCACGATCCAGCGACTAAACTTCTCCACTATAACAGCTATGCATAAAGTACTCCAAAAAGTTCTCAAAACTCTATCCACTCTTCCTTTATCTTCTCTAAAATATCTCAATGATATAACTTCAATAGCTGACTAAAGTAATAGCTAACTTCAAAGCTGACTGACTGACCTCAAATATCAAAATGCATCTCCTTTTATACTCATTTATATCCACCAGAAACTTCATCCTCATTCTAGCCAACATGGTCTAGAATTATCTTGGCCACTCTAGTCTAACCCATGTATCAGGTACATCAAAACAAACCACTTCAGTTTCACACCTGAACAAAAGCCCTATTGTTATTTCAAGTAGGGACTTCCCCTTAATGTACACAATCAATTATAAGTGAAGTGTTTATGCATTGTTTTGCAATGAGTCATCACTCTAGACGCGTGCAGAAGCACGTAGAAGCACAGAGGTCGTGTGCCACTCTCTTTAATGGCCATTTAAATATTATGTTTGACTTATGGTAATAATAAATTACATATTCAGGGGCATGTAACAAGTGTCATCTCTGTTAGTCAGGTGGGACAATACACTGATGCGACTAAGCTCGTTGTAGCATATCTGATGTATATTTGTTGTTGACCGAGCCGACAAGTGCATCCATTTGCCGCGGTGACCCAAAAATAAGGTTGGTGTGGAAATAGCATTTACGTTGGGATCTGTGCAACCTGCCAAATATCGTTATTAAGATTCTTTAATATAGCTGACAAAAATAATCACACCTCTGACTTTTGAGGTTAAGTTTAGGTTTATTAACTGATTACATCGCAGCCAATGGCCGAATTGCATAATACAGTGAGCACAAAAATACAACAACAAACTTCATATAAATAACATGACATACAAGCAAACGTGACCAAAAAGCAGCAATATGTGGCAAACAGCTGAGAAACACGCCACACAAAGAGGCAAGTGACAAAAATGCCACCATCACAAAGGAAGCAAAAAATGCAGCCCTATGCTGAATTGAGCAAGCCTATATAGTATGGGATTGGGCTGTCAGAGAATCTTTTTGTGCGCGCAACAAGTTGGGTGATGTTGTTACTGTTTCTCAGCTCTTTACCATGAACCTCTTTTCTACGAGGAGGGAACAACATGTTGGTTCGCTCTGATGTTAAAAGAGCACGAGCAAAAGACAAACAATGTGCAGTTCTCCTGATAGATAAGAGTTCAAGCTTGCAGCTTTCAAGAGCAGTATCATAAGATATGTACCCCCAACCCAACATTATTTTACAAGCCCTTTTCTGGATGCCTTCAAGAGTGTCTGATTGTTTGACGGAAAGTGAGGAGTGCCAGATGACATCGGCATATTCAAGTAGAGGTCTGATATAGCCACAGTATATAGTAACAAGTTCTTCGGTTTTGAAACCGAAACGCTTAAGAGTGCGAAGCACGTAAAGACGTCTATTAGCGGTTTTGCACATATGATTAACCTGGGAATCCCACTTTAAATCATTTTGGAGCCATACACCCAAAACCTTTGCGGTGGAAACAAAAGATAAAGGAGTAGTGCCAATTTTCAAATCAAGATGAGGTGGAGGAGCTCTCATAAAGCAAACTTGGATAGCTTGGCACTTCAAGGGGTTTAGCTTCAGTTGGTTCTTATCAGACCATTCCAGAAAATCATCAAGATCTACCTGTAATTTACTCCCTTTAGAACTTAAACGAGTTTCCGCAAACGTTAGATCATCGACGTATTTCCAACAGGAAGAATTACAATTACAAGCAGCGTCATTGATGACAATCTGAAATATGATGGGGCCAAGTTTTGTACCCTGCGGGACACCAGCTGTAAGAGAAGCATAATCAGATAAGGTCTGGTTGTATCTGACGCATTGTTGACGATTATTAAGAAAGCTTGAAATCCATGGAACGATAGCCCCCCGGACCCCCAAGGCAGTCAGTTTATTGATGGCAATATTGTGATTAACAAGGTCGAAGGCCTTGGAGAAGTCCGTGAGGACTACCGTTCCAACATTACTTAATTTGTCAGAACCCTGAAACAAATGGTGAAACAGGTTGGCCAAATAGTGATTGGTCGAAACGCCACGGATGTTACCAAATTGCCTAGTATCAATGTTAAATTGTATATCATAAACCACCCATTCAGCTGCAAATCCCTCAGCAATTTTAGCAAAGATATCAGTTAATGATATAGGCCTTAGTTTTTTCAATATTGGCAGGATATTGCTTGGGAATTGGCACGACAATAGCGGCTTTCCATTGACTAGGGACAGTTCCTTCTTTAAAAGAACAGTTAAGAACATCAGCTAGAGGGCAACTCAGTTCGTATGCAAACTCCTTAATGAGTTTGGGGGGTATGCCATCAGGGCCACTAGATTTGGATATTTTCACCTTCCTGAGCTTGTCATACACATTCCATGGATATAATTTGGGAGCTGGTTTCTGAGCTGGTAAGAAAGCAGGAAGTTTGCCAGTGTCAAGAGGGTGGATATGAGATGATACGCCAACAAACTTCAAATTAATTGCATTCACCATATCTTTATGATTGGTGTTCCTTTGCAAAATATCAATTATCATCATTAGATTGTTTACACAATGTTATGGTCAAGGATTTAAAAATGACCGCGGCCAAAATTACCTCACGGGTTCTTAAATAACACAAAACACTGTAATTAAGTAAAAACTTTCTTATGGCTTTAAAGCTCGCTCTTTATACTTACAAATTGTTTGGTATTTCAACCAACTTGGTCTTAAATACTACGTTATAAATCACTTACACAAACCGCTGCGTATTCCGTGCGATCCTTGCATATACCAACAAATAGTCTATCTGAAGCACACAGATCTTGAATATAAACTTGTAGTATTATTAAACAAGTCCCGGATTCCAGGTAAAAATGTAAATACAAAACATTCCTCACAAAATTAAACGGTGATTTCAACACAATAGTCCAGCAGTAACATCAAAACTCTTCTTGGCTAGTTTTTTATCAGAAGTTGGTTTATATGAATTTATCTTATCCACTTCAATATTAATAAACCACTAGGCTGTCAAGTTGATCTCGAATATATCGCTAACTCAAAAGACAAAGTCTTTTCTCCATTCATCAATATAACATCTTCTAATAAAATCAAGCTCCTCATCCAACTCAAACAAAATCAGAATGGCTTGGCCTAGCTTGAACAAACGAAATTCCCCTTTGACAACATTGCCATATTAATATATTACTGTAAAGTAAAGTGTCAGGTTTTACATGTGGAAATTTCCAAAGCATTATTTTAATATCAAACAAATCTAATTCCTGTTTTGGGAAATCCCTATGATCACCTGACTCTTTCACACAATTGATTGCTTATTGCTACAAAATTGAAAATTACCCTAGATTGCAAAAATATTATTCCAACAAGAAAAATGTTCCCTTACTGTGGCAATCAAAGATTTCAATAATTGAATTTGATTAATTTATTAATTAGTCAACAAAAATAACTAATTCAGATTAACATATTATATTTAG
>JXSR01S059558.1:82319-92453 GCA_000969725.1 Ophiothrix spiculata | reverse complement strand
ATCTTATACTATAGAATAAAACCCATTGGAAAAGAATAAGTCTATTTCAACATGATGCAATAGAATACTATTAATAGCTAACAGTAATGTACACTATAAGTCTATTTCAACATGATGTACTAGAGAACTATTAATAGCTAACAGTAATGTACACTTACGTTGATTATTAAGTGGAAATATATCTTTATTTCTTGTAAAACGAAAAAGGACACTTCTTGGTTTGACATGCGGTGTCTCGCTTTTCGAAGCAAAGGGAAGATTCTGATATTTACAATATTTTTTTAACTATAATATCCATATATAAATCGTGGGTATATTTTGTTGAGAATATTGTACATCATGAAGTCTGGAAAACAGATGCCTGTTTAACCACTAAGTATCATGATAATAGCAAGTAAATGTCATGGATTTTACATCAGATATAAATATGCCCTTTCAAGATATAAATTTCTGAAATATAGCCAAATTGACCCGACTGTCGTTAACATAAGACATCAAGCAATCTTAAGTGATCAAGAGATCAAGACACTGTTGTAATAAAGCCCTATACGTTACAACACATCAGCTAGCTCGGTACACTTCCGTTTCCGTTCAAAGCATTCCATTTAACTTAAAAGGTACTCCGTGTATGCATGTGATACACTGAATAAATCCGGTGGATTTTTGTGACGATTCACGAAGCCATTAAAAACTCCCATTGCAATGACCTTGTGAGTATTAGTTTCAATATGATTACAAAAATATAAAAGATTTTTGAAGTAGGTACATAATTCAATGTAAACACTTTCAGTAAAAAAATCCATCCTGAATCCTATTTGTGATGACTCACCCCGAAAAGGGGGAATATGCGACAGAACACTTTTCGAGAAACTGATGAAAATAGGCAGCAAAAAATAAATAAAGGGAAAAATATAAGAATTTCCAGCAGATTAGCTCTATATGTTGTACAATTTGATCGCCTTGATCAATGTTAACAAGTAAGGTGTCATTTTGAAGCTTAGACAATGTTGTAGCAGATGAAATGATAAAATCAAAATTGATATCATCTGCAATGTCCCCCCTTTCGGGGTGAGCCATCACATTTAAGCTTGATACAAATGAGGGTTGATTTTATGATAGTGTAAGTCAACATGAAGCAAAACAAAAATGATTGAAATAATCAAACTAAACTATGATGGTTAAATACCTTTCATGAATTTCAATAATTTCATAAGAATAGCCTTTAAAATTTTTAACAAAAGTATTAATATTCGGTTGGTCTAGTTGTACGCAATATTATAGTTTTACCATATGACAAAGGAGTGCTTCATTTGTCAACTATTGTGCACAACCCCTATTCTCTCCTGAATAACTCCGACCCAAATTCATAGATTTTCCCCATATTTTATGCATACTTGACACACATTGCATATAGGCTATACTAGCCATGTTTAGCAAGAGTCAAGAGATGGCGCCCTTCATTTCAAAAACTGTTTGCCCACCTATGACATCACAAGTGGCCACTGCTCATTTTCCCATAGAAAACAATGCAAAATTTTATACCATTTTAGCTTAAATGAGCGTCACTTTCATGATTTCTAGTTGAGTGGATGTTGATTATTGGTCATTTCCAAACACAACCCTGTATTCATTTCATTTAGTAACAGGATTTAAAAGGGAAAAATATTGAAAAGAAGAATTTTTCCCATAGACTTACACACTTAAGAAGTCTGCTGAATTCTGCAGACTTAACACGGTAAAATCTGGCCCTGATCATACGGTTTTTGGCAATTTTGCAAAATCTTCTTTTTGCTCTAACTTTAAAAGTACTTAACGTAGAAAGTTGGTTGAACCACCATTTTGTTGCAAATTTTGTCACCTTTAATTTAAAGTCACTTTCAAGAAAATATTTAAATTTTCTAAATTTTATGAACATACCTAGCTATACACTTTAGGCTATTAATCAAACTGTAGATAATGGTTCCCTTCAAATGATTTTAGTTTCCCAGAGTGCTCTAAACCTATCTATTTCATACTAAAAACGTGTGTTTTTAGCACAGAGGCAATTGACGCTCTGGCAAGGAACGGTAATACGCTATTGACGAAAAAACCTGCTAAAGCCCCGACTTACATGAATTTTCCAATGATAAGTCTCTGATAAATTTGAAATCATATACGACCTAGATGTTACTTCAATCTAGTTTGCCTTGCTCTCTTTCATGTCTTTATTAATAAAAATCTTTGTCAGTGAGTGATGTCTACTAAGTGCGGTCGTGAAATTGCTATTGATATCTACTTATTTAGTTGGAAAGAGACGTTGATTTGAAGTGGAGATATTATATCTTTGTTTCTGTTAAAAAGGCACTTCTTGATTGGAAGCTGTTTGACATGCGGTGTCTCACTGTTCAAAGCAAAAAATGTACAATAATTTTCAATTATAATATCCATATACATAAATCGTTGTTGTTGTTTTTTTGTTGACAATAAAGTGCATCATGAAGTCTCGAAAAACATGTGCCAGTTTCACCACTAAGTGCCATGCTAAAGCAGTCCGTTCAAAGCATTTCATTTAACTTAGGGGTGATCCATGTAAAGAAATGATACACTGAGTAAATCCGGTACCTGGCAGTTGCTTCGAAAACCTCGGTAAATTTCATTTTCTCTAAATAGCTTTATGATATGACTTTGACTAGACGTCTGTCGAGGTGCCTCTATATACAAAAGCCTTAAGAAGAGACCACTTAAGATATATAAAAACAGCAACTTTATCTTATACTATAGAATAAAACCCATTGGAAAAGAATAAGTCTATTTCAACATGATGCAATAGAATACTATTAATAGCTAACAGTAATGTACACTTACATTGATTATTAAAGCAATACTATAAAGTGTTAAAATTGAAGCGCCCCTTGTCACCCATGACTTTTGATTTTTTGGGCTTATTGGGTTTTTTTTTTGGTAGATATGAATACCCTTCAAACGATTTGGCTCAAAGATGCTTACTTTTTCTGTTATGGCCATTTGTTGAAAGCATGCATATACTTTTCATGCATTATTTTGTGGCAAAACATTCTTTTTCACAAAATACACTTGAAAACGCTTTTAGATAGTCAAATTCCTCCATTTTATGCTGTTTGTACTCTAAACCATTTTTGATCAAAATCTTATAGTATAGCTTTTTAAAGTGGAACATATCTTTATTTCTTGTAACAAGACACTTCTTGGTTAGACATGCGATATCTCGCTTTACGAAGCAAATAAACATTCTAATATTTACAATATTTTTAATCTGTAATATCCATATATATAAATCGTGGGTATTTTTTGTTGAGAAAATTGTACATCATGAATTCTGGAAAACTTGACAGATGCCTGTTTCACCTCTAAGTATCGTGATAATAAGCAAGGAAATGTCAGGGATTTTGCATCATATATAAATATGCCCTTTCCAGATATACATTTCTTAAAATATAGCCAAATTGACCCGACTGTCGTTAACATAAGACATCAAGCAATCTTAAGTGATCAAGAGATAAAGACTCTGTTGTAGTATTAAAGCCCTATACGTTACAACACATCAGCTAGCTCGGTACACTTCCGTTTCCGTTCGAAGCATTCCATTTAACTTAAAAGGTACTCCATGTATGCATGTGATACACTGAATAAATCCGGTGGATATATGTTACGATTCACGAAGCAATTTAAAACTCCCATTGCAATGTTCTTGTGAGTATTAGTTTCAATATGATTACAAAAATATAAAAGTTTTTTAAAGTAGGTACATAATTCAATGTAAACACTTTCAGTATTGACACAAATCAAGTGTTTTATTATCAACCCTGTCAAATTCCCTGCCAAATTACTTATAACGCTACCTATCAGTTGGTTTGAAGAGCCCCTTTTCACTAAATTGTTGTATATGATATTTCTTTTTACCTAGACGTCTGTAGAGGTCCCTCCATTTTTAAATGGCTTAAGAGGAGACCACTTGTAAATAATACATAGCTTTAAAAGCTTTAGAGCAATATATAGGGACAGATTTAACTAACGTTAACCAGTCTTGTAAAAACACCAATTCCCCCTGATTCCCTCTTAATATAATTAAAATAAGATATAATACCTTTCATGAATTTCAAAAAATTCATAAAAATAGCGTTTAAAATGTTTAAACAAAAGTATTAATATTCTGTTGGGCTAGCTGTACGTAATATTATAGTTTTACCATATGAACAAGGAGTGCTTCATTTGTCAACTATTGTGCACAACCCTTATTCTCTCCTGAATAACTCTGACACAAATTCATAAATTTTTCCCCATATTTTATGCATACTTGACACACATTGCATATAGGCTATACACTTTAGGCTATTAATCAAACTGTAGGTAATGGTTCCCTTCAAATGGTTTTAATTTCCCAGAGTGCTCTAAACCCATAAATGTCATACTAAAACGTGTGTTTTTTGCACAGAGGCAATTGACGCTCTACCAAGGAACGGTAATATGTTATCAAAAAATCCTGCTAAAGCCCTGACTTACCTCACTTTTTTATTGATACGCAACTGAAAAATGTGAAAGCAGATATGACCTAGATATTACTTCAATCTAGTTTTCCTTGCTCTATTTCAAGCAAATGTCTTTATTAATAAAAATCTTTGTCAGTGAGTGATATCTACTTAAGTGCGGCCGTTACATTGCTGTTGATGCTTTGATTACAACTAATGGGATAGGTTGAAAGTACTCAAATACAATTCATTTCTGCTTCAAAGCCATAACGTTGAATGTATTTAACTTTACAAATAAACACAATGTTATCAAAAAAAAGAACACCTTTGTTCGAACAAAAAAAGCGTCGGGATTCTATCACAGTATCAATGACAACTGTTGACAACGAAAACTGTTTAAGTCCAAAGAATCTGCAGTAATGTACATCGCCAAAAACAAAAATATCCAGCATCAACATCATTTTAAAAAAGACCAATATATCGCATTGGATAATGTGATACTTGTAAACTCGTTGACATTGTTATACCAAATCTGTATTTATTGAAAAAGATACCCTAGTCAATTTAGAGTACAATAAGCTAGTACAACATTCTTCAGCATATTTGAAACATAATTATAGTATAGTACAATTTTCGTACCATTCTAGTACAAAAAATGTACTAAAATTATACTAGAACTATACTCGATTTTGTCCAGGGTGAATCAAATCTAAAGGCATTAAATACCATCATATGGTTAGGATAACCAACTTAAGATTTAAAAAAAAAAGACAATATACCTTACAATGGGAACTTATATAAGAGTTTTAGAAATTAGAAATAGTTAACTATTTCTAATAGTTTCTAATAGTTGTGTAAATACTCATACACATACTCATTAAAGGCAAACGCATTGAAAAAAGTAAATAATATTTTCCATTTTCTCTCTATGTTATTAGATATGTATCGAAAGTATTGTGTATCATATGAAAGTATAGAGACAGATAACATTGTCTGTATCACCATTAAGTGCTACTTTGAATTGGGTGCCGGGGATTTGATAGCAGCTATAAATATGGGCTTTAGTATATACAATGATGATTTCGAAAATATATTCCATATGCCATGATTTTAATTAGCAAGACATCGAAAAAAAAACACGAAATTGAAAAATAAAGCAATGTCGTGTCTCTTCTTTTCGATGATATAAAACTGATGAAAGTAGATACGACCCAGACAGTACGTAAATGTTGTTTGCTTACTCCTTATTAAACAAGTGCCTATTCTAATTACAATTTTGTCTCGTTGAGTGATGTCTGATGTGGTCGTGAAACTGTTTATATCTACTTATTCAGTTAAAATGAGATAATATAAAGATATATGGAACAGTGAAGTACTCAAACAAGTCTATTTGAAAGCAATAAACTTGAAATTTCTACTACAGGGGACCTGGGAATAAGTCTAGCATTTCAAGACAAATACAATAATTACCGAAAAATGAGAACTAATAATTGAAGATAAAAACGTGACATGATGCTATAACTGTATGATTAAAAGCGGTAACTTTTTTAAATCCAACTTATCTGAAGCAATCCAAATCACACAAATATACAGATGCATCCAATCAACGTCAAATTTCACTGAGCCGAGGTCATTTTGATATTGGACAAAATAACATGTTCAAGTAAGAAATTTACAAGATACATGTTAAAATTTAAATATTCAAAACGCTATTTGTATACCTTTGAATACAAGCTTCTTCAAATAAATTAATGTAATGTCCCTTTTTGTCCTAAAAGATTAATTCGTTATATATCAGTTATCTTATAGTTTGGTATAATTTTATATGTGTCTCACTGTTCGAAGCATAGAAATGTACGATATTTTTCAACTATAATATAAATACATCGTTGGTGTTTTTTGTTGATAATAAAGTGCATCATGACGTATGGAAAACAGGTGCCAGTTTCACCACTAAGTGCTGTGATAAAACAGTCCGTTTAAGGCATTTCATTTAATAAGAGTATGCATGTATTGAAATGATTAAAAAAAAGCTAGCAGTTGCTTCTAAAACCTCGGTAAAATTCATTTTCTCTAAATAGCTGTATATAATATTACTTTTTACTAAAGACGTCTGCCGAGGTGCCTCTATATTTAAATGCTTTAAGAAGAGACAACTTAAAATATATAAAAATATACCTTTAACAATGTCTTATAATACATAGAATAAAAATTATTGGAAAAGAATAAGTCTGTTTCAACATGATGTAGTAAAGTGCTTTTAATAACTAACAGTAATGTACACTTACGTTGATTATTAATTGGAAATATATCTTTATTTCTTGTAAAAAGATACTTCTTGGTTAGACATGCGGTGTCTCGCTGTTTGAAGCAAACGAAACATACTATTTTTAACAATACTTTAACTATAATATCAATATATATAAATCGTGGGTATTTTTTGTTGAGAAAAGTGTACATCATGAAGTCTGGAAAACAGATGCCTGTTTCACTACTAAGTATCGTGATAATAAGCAAGTAAATGTCAGGGATTTGGCATCAGATAAATACCCTTCCCGGTTATAAATTTCTGAAATATAGCCAAATTGACCCGACTGTCGTTAACATATGACATCAAGCAATCTTAAGTGATCAAGAGATCAATACACTGTTGTAGTAAAGCCCTATACGTTACAACACATCAGCTAGCCCGTTCAAAGCATTCAATTTAACCTAAAATGTACTCCGTGTACACTCTTAGAAGGCCGGTATCAAATATACGAGTAGTTTTCGGGATCATTTTATTTTGATCCTTTAAGGATCACTTTTGATCCAATGTGGATCGATACTTTTTCGGATCAAATTATACAAATGGATCAAATTCACCAGGATCATTTTTGATCCTTTTTTAGGATCATTTTATTTTGATCCTTTTTGATTACAATATCGAAGTTTTGATCCGTATTTCTGGTTTACTTTGATACGGAAAGGATGAGCTCATATTTGATACCGCGTTTGGATCCAACGTGATCTTTTGTTTCATATTTGAGTACACCCAATATCCACTACATAGCCGGGAAAGTATACAATGGTATACAAATACGTTAATTTCATCACACTTGATAACTGCCTGTTCCGTGGGCGAGTGGTTAGAGCGTTGGTCATTATAATTGGTAATTATACATGATGCACATGCGGCGTGGGTTCAAACCCTGCTAGGGTCACTTCAGTGAGATGTTTTTAGGCAGATTTTTTTTATAAGAAATATTTGATCCTTTTTTCGGATCAAGAATTTTGATCCTTATTTTTGGATCACTTTGATCCTTAAAAGGTAAGCTCATATTAGATACCTAAAAAGGATCAAAATTGATCCTTTTTGTCTCATATTTGATCCTTCCTTTCTAAGAGTGTATGCAAGTGATACACTGAATAAATCCGGTGGATTTATGTGACGATTCACGAAGCCTTTAAAAACTCCCATTGCAATGTTCTTGTGAGTATAAGTTTCAATATGATTACAAAAATATAAAAGGTTTTCGAAGTAGGTACATAATTCAATATAAAGACTTTCAGTATTGAAAAAAAATCAAGTGTTTTATTATCAACTCGGCTAAATTCCCGGTCAAATTACTTATAAAACTACCTAGCAGAGTGTTTGAAGAGCTCCGTTTCTCTAAATAGCTGTTATGATATTTCTTCCTACCTAGACGTTTGTCGAGGTCCCTCCATTTTTAAATGGATTAAGAGGAAACCACTTTTAAATAATACATAACCAAAAGCTTTAGGGCAATATATAGGGACAGATTTAACTGACGTTAACCAGTCTTGTAAACACACCAATTTCCCCCTGTTCCCTCCGGGATTCGAACCAATGTCCAGCTATCGCAAGCCATCGAGCGTGGCTGCAATTCCGTGCCCATCCATATCCGCCGTCTATGAGGTATTCGGCTAATCCCTGTTTCTGCCTCTAGTATTCTGTAGTACATAGGAGGGTAAGGGTTAAAGCAAATAAACAATCCATCCTGAATCATATTTAAGCTTTATCAATCAATCAATCAATCAGTTGTATTTGTTTCCTTCTCAACTTACAAACAATGTTAACAACAAGTGATAATAATATTAATAAATAAGTACAATTGTTCATAAGTTAGATGTGGATGCTATCAAAAACGCAGGGCGTGTGTCAGATAGCACCCATGAAAGATAGTTACAAGAAAAGAAAATAATAAGAATTATCATAAACAAATAGGGAACATTTCTCAAATAATACACAGGTGGTAAACATCATTTTTAAGCACAATAAAAAAGATTGATATTAATAGTTACAAATATGCCTTCTGAGAAGGCGTACCACAGGTGTCTATTCGATTTTAAACAGACTGGAACCAAATTAGGGTGCTGGACATAGACTCACAAACCCACCAACCCTCATACCAATTACACAAAGGAACAAAACCCTGTGAAAATTTTTGAAGCGTACTAAATGACAATATAATTATACTGAATGATGATGTGTTTTTTTAGCTTAGATTTGAAGGAGGTTAGGGAAACGCTGTGTTTAATGTTTTTGTCTAGTTTGTTCCAGTTGATCGGGCCCTGGGTTTTGACATTATTTTGTGCAAATTTAGTTTTAGTTGGATCAATGCAAAGGTCACTGGCATGCCTAGTATTATGGTCATGAATATCAGCTTGGGTGAGAAATTTATTGTTTGGTAAATCCGGAGGTAGCAGGTTGTGGTGGTAACGGAACATATGCACAGCTAATTGGTAAGTATAAGGGATCGCTTCTTTACTCAACCGGCGGTTGACCGCCGGAACCGCCGGTTCCGGTCGGTTGTTATTGTTATAAACAACAGCAACCGCCCAGAACCGCCGGTTCCGTGCGGTCAGCCGGCGGTTGAGAAAAGAAACGGTCCCTAGATATCATGGATTTTAAAAAATGGGGTTCTATGTGCTAGCCGAAGTGACTTGGTACAGGTTCTGATTATTTTCTTTTGTTGTAAAAACAGGGAATTTAAGTTAGAGTTGTTATTGTCTCCCCATACAAGCGTGCAGTAAGATAGGTAAAGCTATGATCACAATAGGTCGTAGAGTGCTCGTAAGACCGATTAACAATGTTTATTTGACCACTTCGTAAACATTCGTACGAACGTCTTGCGGTGGTCTTACGAAAGAGTGATTAGTCATTATCAGTTCGCAAGGTCGCACACATTTCTGACTGTGTTCGTGCGATAGACTTGTGACAATAAAAATTTTGTCAATAAAGTACAAGAATAAAGCGTGGAAAGGGGGATACAACACGAAATAGAGAAAAAACAAGAAAGGGTATTAAGAGAAGGTGTATAATTATTGAAAGAGAAAAGAGTAGGGTAAAAGTAATTTTACGGCACAAAATACCGCCATTACAACAAATTCCTCGCTTAAGAAAAAAAGGGGTGGGTGACATCATATTCAAATTCTCCATGGTGCCACTATCGCAAAGCATACTCGCACTCAATACTTCCAACATCTAGTACGGTAAGAGTACGGTATTCAACCCCCTGAAATTAAAAATCAGCCGCAATGCCTATCCTCGTTGACTTAATCAATGACTAGTAATGTTTGAGAACAGCATACCAATGGCTCCTACGAGCCATTGGTATGTTCACCGACCATGTCAATATCAACATAT
>JXSR01S059558.1:62749-81189 GCA_000969725.1 Ophiothrix spiculata | reverse complement strand
CATTTTCGTCAAGGGGAAATACATCTATTAACATTGCCCAGAAAAGAAATTTCATAAAAATCAACATTTGTCAGATATTTGTAAAAAAATATACCAATTCTTGCGAACGCCGTGCGAACGTCGTACGAGCCCCATTCTTAAAGGAGTCGTATAAGTCTTTTGATCGTACGATCATTGTGACCGTAGCTTTAGGAAGAACAAGTTTATTGTAGAGTGTATGGAGAGACTCGATATTGAGAAATTGCCTTATTTACCTATTAATTCCATTATATTTAGATACTATTTTAGAAATATGGGATGTATGACCTTTCCAGGTGAGATTGCTATCAAATTTAGTGGTATCAACCTTTTCAATGTAATTATTGTCTATTTGCAACTTGAAATCAGGGATTGGATTATTGTTATGCTTGCTTGTAAATATCATGAAATTAGTTTTCTTGATGTTTAGGGATAGTTTATTTAGTTTAAACCAATTAGAGATTTTATTTAATTCAAAATTAATTAATCTTTCAAGTTGGTGGGGGTCTTTATGATATAATAAAATGTATGTATCTGTTGTAGACAGCAAATTGTTTCCTACCTGAGAGATAGTTTTTAATCCAAGAGTTAGCGACACCTCTGATACCGTAAGCATTGAGTTTATTCAAGAGAATATCATGGTTTAGGGTATCAAAGGCCTTGCTAAGATCAAGGAATATTCCAAGACTATGGTGTTGGTTATCAAGGTCTCTAGTTATTTTACAGTATAGGTCATTAATGGCCATATAGGTAGATCTATTAGGTCCGAATCCATATTGGTGAGGGCTGAAAATTTTGTTACGGGTTATAGAATCGAGGAGTCGATTGTAAACGATTTTTTCAAGTATTTTTGATATAGGTAGAAGGTAAGATTGACATGGGTCTATAATTGCTAAAAATATGGTTATCGTTTGATATGAAGACGGGTGTTACTTTAGCTATTTTTAATTGTGACGGGACTATTCCTTTAAGTAGAGATCTATTAAATACGTGGAAGAGAGCAGGTGCAATTTCATTAATTATTGATTTAAGTAGCTTAGTGCTAATGTTATTGACCCCACTACTCGTTCTGGATTTGAGTTTATTTGTTATTTTTATTATTTCATCGGGGCTAGTTGGTTTAAGAAAAATGGCTTTTTTGCTATTGTGTGTCAGTGGCGAAGAGTAGTTAACATCAGGGGGGCTAATTTTATCTGCTAATTTCGAACCTATGGTAGTAAAGAAATTGTTAAAATTATCTGCAATTTCTTTAGGTTCGATAATTTTGTGGCCGTTTGAATTTTTGAAAAAGTCCGGTAACCTAGATGTTTTGTTTCTACCGAGGAGGTTGTTTAGAGTTATCCAAGTTAGATCTATTAGATTCAATTTCAGTAGTGATATGATTCTTTTTTGGCTGAGCGTAGGAGGTTATTCAGTAAGTTTCTATATTTATTATAGTTTATCCTATTTTCATCTGTGGGTTTAATAATAGATTTTCTGTAAAGTTTATCTTTGATTTTGATTGATTTAAGGAGACCCTTCGTTATCTATGGTTTGCGAGCAAATTTACGATTTGAGATTTTAACTGATTTTAGGGGACACTTGATATTCATTAATTCATTTATTTTACCCATGAGTTTAGAATAAGATATCTCAGGATTGCTTTCTTTATAAACAAATTCACAGGTTACAAGTTCGAGGTGATTTTTCAGACCATTAATATTATTGGGTTTAAGTTGTCTTATTTCTTTCTTAGTTATATTAGAAACATTATTGAAAATGGACCCTTTATACAAATGAGAGTTGATTTTATGATAAGATAAGTCAACATGAAACAAAACACATATGATTGAAATAATCAAATTAAAATATGATGTAATACTTTTCATCAATGTCAAACACTTCATAAAAATATCGTTTACATTTATCAATATTCTGTTGGTCTAGCTGTACGCAATATTATAGTTTTACTATATGAAAAAGGAGTACTTCATTTGTCAACTATTGTGCACAACCCGTATTCTCTCCTGAATAACTCCGACACAAATTCATAGATTTTCCCCCATATTTTATGCATACTTGACACATATTGCATATAGGCTATACACTTTAGGCTATTAATCAAACTCTAGGTAATGGTTCCCTTCAAATCAGTGGCGTAGCAATAGGGTGGCATGGGTGGACAAAGTCCATGGGCCCCAAGGGATAAGGGGCCCCCATACATAAAGAGAAAAAAAGAAAAAAGGCAAAAGAAGGAGGAGAAGAAAAAGAAAAAGAAAAAAGAAAGAAAAAGAATTTGAGAAAAAGAAGAAGAAAAGGTAGAAGAAGAAGAGAAGACGAAATGGTTGTCGGGAAAGTGAGTTATTGTATAAATCATGAACGATGACTAGTTATATGTGTGGGGCCCGTCTATATAGTTATGGAGACGGCAACCTAATTAAAATAGCGCCTAGAAATGATAAAGGCCCCTTAGGGTCCATGGATCATGAGGCCCACCTGTATTATTGGAGAGCTGTCGGGGCACAAGGGAAAGTGAGTTTTTATAGAAATCATGAACGATGACTGGTTATATGTGTGGGGCCCCATCTGTATAGTTATGGAAAAAGGTGACTAATTCAAAAAAACACCTAGAATTGATAAAGGCCCCTTAGGGTCCATCATGAGGCCCCCGCCTGTATTATTGGAGAGATGTCGGACCCCAGGGAAAAGTGAGTTATTGTAGAAATCATGAACGATGACTAGTCATATATGTGGGGCCCCCAAATTAAATGATTTGCACTTTGAAGTTTCAAATTTTCTATCCTCTAAGGGTGGGCATCCTCTCATACGCCCCTAGATACGGTATATTGTTTGTCGATTGCTAAATGATATAAGCTCAGAAGTACCGCCCAGATTATACAGAAAAAGGTGCAAATGTGAAGCATCATTTAAACAAAACCCAATTTTAAAATGTTCTATCTCCTGAAGGGGGGGGGGCACTCCCATATATTGGCACGCGTCATGCTCCTGTCGAATGACCCCCTTTTTTTTGCTCCGCTCTCACCCAATGACCCCCTTTTTCACTGAGCTGTCACCCAATGACCCCCTTTTATTTTGAAAGTCAACCTTTTTTTATGGTGACTCTCATCCATTGCCCTGATTTTCGAGAACCTACACCGAATGACCCCCTTTTTTCGCTAATTTTCGAAAATTTTACGAAAATTTGTCGATTTTTTCGAAATTTTTACGAAAATTAGCCTCATTTTATTCAAAAACTTACACGGAATGACCCTGTTTTTCGCTCTTGCCAACAAATCGCTCGAAATTACCCAGTTTTTTTACCCTCTACACCGAATGACCCCCTATTTTTCAATGTATTTCTCACCTATTGCCCCTACATTTCGAAAGTCGGTAGGAGCAGGTACGTCACTTTCATATTTGAGTGCCCCCCCCCCCCGGGGGGCACACCTAGACTCAGTCCATCAGTCTTACAAAAACTGCACACGCGCTTCACTGTAAATGGCCCGAACAACAGGAAGTGAGGGAGACCTCATTTGGCGACTGGTGGATCCAGTCTAGGGCACACCCCCCTCAGACACAATTTGTTTGTCGTTTGATAGGCTCATATCATAGAAAAAGTACCAATTTGAAAATGTTGAAAATGAATTAAACGCAAATATATGTACCAAAATGGCGTGATTTGCACTTTGAAATTTCAAAATGTTCTATCTCTTGAGGGAGCACATCCTACTCAGACACCCCTCTATATCATTTGTCAATTGCTAAATGAAATTCTCTGAACTAAACTGCTCAGATATGGATGAAAAAACTGTGAACTTTAAACATCAATTAGACAAAAACATATGCACCAAATGGCGTGATTTGTACTTTGAAATATCAAAAAAATTCTATCTCCTCAGGGGGAACATCCCCCAAAGACTCCGACACCCCGTCCATATCATTTTTCCATTGATAATGCAATTCTCAAAACTAAACTGCTCAGATATGGATGAAATAAGTGCCAATTTGAAACATGTATTAGACGAAAATATATGCACCAAATGGCGTGATTTTCAGTTTGAAATTTCAAACATTGAAAACTTATTTTGGTAATAAATAGCAGGGGGCCCGCACTGATTCTTGTCCATGGGCCCCCGATGTCCTTGCTACGCCACTGCTTCAAATGGTTTTAATTTCCCAGACTGTTCTAAACCCATTTATTTCTAACTAAAACGTGTGTTTTTTGCACATAGGCGATTGACGCTCTACCAAGGAACGGTAATGTATTATCAAAAATCCTGCTAAAGCCCTGACTTATCTCACTTTTTTACTGATAAGCAACTGACAAATGGGAAAGCAGATATGACCTAGATATTACTTCAATCTAGTTTTCCTTGCTCTATTTGAAGCAAATGTCTTTATTAATAACAATCTTTGTCAGTGAGTGATGTCTACTAAGTGCAGTCGTGAAATTGCCGTTGATATCTACTTATTTACTTGAAATGAGAGAATAAAGATTTATGCTTTGATTACAAACTAATGGGATAGGTTGAAAGTACTCGAATACAATTCATCTCTGCTTCAAATGAAAATGACACTCTGAAAACGTTTAAGTTATTTTTCTGCGTGATTTTCAGAGATTCTATTGCACGTTATCATATGCATCGGTTGTGGAAATTATAGAAGTGTACGATGGACTTATCCACAACCGATTCTAATTATAGCGTACAATAGAATTGTTAAAATCACGCAGAAAAATAAATGACAAATTGTCAGAATGCCACTTTTCTTTTATACTTCAAATTTAAGAGAGCTTTTAGAGTGCCAACAAAATTTCAGCGTATATTTTAAACGCAAAATTCCCGTAGCATTGAATGCATTTCAACTTTCCATATGGACCCAACATTTTGTTTTTGCGCAACGTAATTTTTCATCGCCCTTCTATGTATTTGTCGAATTTTACCATACCCTACACTTGGTGGCCAAAAACAAATTCAAATCGACACACCCCTTCCCATGCTAATTAGCATAAAAAAGATTTTTTGAGGGCGCTCTTCAAATTTGTTTTGCCCACAGTGGCGTAGCCAGACCTTTCTCCAAGAGTGGGCAAACCACCCAAGATTTCTCCAATGCAACTCTACAAGGGTTTCAAGGGGCCAACTCGGCCGAGTTTTTCAAGAAAAAACGCCAAATATTATGCTTTTATGAAGTTTTCAACCTAATTGTTAGCGATTTGCAGCACTAATTGTCATAATTTTATGGGGAAAAAGCAGTTCCTGCTCCCTTTATTTTTCTTTCTGGTCTTCAAAATTTCTATAAAAAAAAATCTAAGGTGGGAAAATTGCCCACCTTGCCCACCCCTGGCTACGCCACTGTTTGCCCATAAAATCGTAACCGAACAACTTTGTTCAGATTTTATTTGTGGAGCTCGTGTGCTCTAGTGGAAAAGCGCAGGACTCCAAATCGGTAGGTCGCGAGTTCGAGCCCCGCTACGGCCAACGGGTTATGTCCTTGGGCAAGGCATTTAATCCTCGTTGCTTCGTCTACCCGAGCGTTATTGGGAAGCTGTTATGGGAAACATTACAATCTAAGTGCAGATAGGGTGCGCTTGGCCAGCGACTCCTAGGTGAATGCGAAATGATTGTGACGGTTTCCTGATGGCAGCGTAATGATAGGCAACAGCGCTTTGAAACAGTTGTATAAGGCGCTCAATAAATTTTGTGTATTATTATTTTAATATTATTATTTCAGGAATATTTGTTCATACATACTACAAATATGAGCCAAATCTTATCACAAAAAATCCATTGGGAAATGAGTTTTCAATTTCTTGGCGGGAAAATGCTGTTGCGACATGACAAAAAATGTTTTGGGTGCCATTTTGAAACGGTTTGTCCGATTTTCAAAATGTTGTCTTTGTTGTAGTTCTTCTGAAGTACTTTACCTGTGACAAAAAGTCTTTTGCGAAAGCGCTTTTCTTGTGTCGGGTCAATATGGACAAAATGACATGTTCAAGTAAGAGATATATAAGATATCTTTAAAACGCTATTTTTATACATTTTTACATACAATTCAATTAAATACAAGCTTTTTCAAATAAATTTAAATTTAATGTCCCTCTTTGTTTTCAAAGATTATTTCTTTATATATCAGTTCTCTTAAACTTTGGTATCATTTTATATGTGTTGAAATACTATATTATTCATTGATAATCCTGTCCTACGATATGATTTAATAGAAACAACTGAAAAATTTGAATTAATAATATCAATTGAATCAATAATATGGCACAACTGGAAATCATGTATGGATAGCAATAATGGTATTAAATGAGCATTTTAAAATTGAAGCAATTGCATTATAAAAGGTAATTACTAACCTGCTTGCTTTCCAAATTTTGTTGTTTATAAATGCAACTATAATATATGTGTGTTTTTTTCGTTTGTTTACCTTACAGAACAATAACATGGAGCGAGGGTTAGAAGACACTAATGTAGGAAATCTCCTATCAAATATATTCCGTGGTAGAATAGGAAATGGCAGGAAATTCAAATGAAATCTTATCTGATGGCAGCGTGACTGTGTTTCGTGTGGCTTTATCTGTAATTAGTTATTGATGGCGTTGTACTGACATTTTAAATGTACTGATTTTTATGGTGAAACACATATGTGATAACTCATCCCGAAAAGGGAGACTTTGCGACAGAAAACTTTTCGAGACGAAACTGTTGAAAAAGGCAGCAACAAATAAAGAAAATAATCAGAATTTCCAGCAGATTTTCTGTTGTAAAATTTGATTGCCTTGATGAATTGCAACAAGTAAGGATCAAGGATGAAGTGATAAAATCAAAATTTATATCATATGCAAAGTCCTCCCTTCCGGGGTGATCCATCACATATGGAGGGCATTGTTTTAGTTCATTAACTGTAGTACAAATAAATCACTTGCCTCTTTTAAATATTGTAAGTATTCTACTTAGAAATATACTTGACGCGTTACCTCAAAAGGTACAACTTATCAGCAAACCCGATTCTGAGCTACGGCTGTTTGAAGTTGAAAATGAGTTTAAAATTGTCATGATTTTCAAACGCGTTTTTTTCTGAAGTGTTTTTTTTTTTCAATCCGTCAATGTTGTTATTCTTTGTTTTGTCATGTATAGCTCGGAAACCGAATGCCTTTGATTTTTGTACCATTTTAAAGCTGATTAAACAAGATATCCGATCATACCAAGTTGTACCTTTTGATATAACGCATCAAATATTTCAGAGTGTTGAGAGTATAATTGTTCTTATCAAACATCAAAAGAGTATTAAAATCAACACTATGTAGTTACTTCAGTTTGTATTATCATATTTTTTTATAAGCAATCAATAAAGATTTGCTTTTGAACTCTACCCTAACTCACTTACCAAGACCCGAACCTAACCCTTAACATAACTTAACCCTAACCTTAATCCTAAACCCTAACCCTAAAATTTTGGATGGTACCAAACGTGTACTTTGTTCATCATTTTGATGACTAATTTGGTATATCTATACTTTGTCCAAAAGGAAGACAGATTCAGCCACAGAGGAAGAGGCTTGTAGTTGTATTAACCTCTCACTCACTAGCATTATTCCTAAAACCATTACATTTACGTATAATATACATTTGTATTTGTTTCATTTAACAATTGCTTATAAACAGAATTGATCATTAAATTTGTTTGCGATGTTAATCTTTAACCAGTTTGACTACATTTGAACCAGAGAACATGATTATAAAGAAATTGTACCCGAAAAACATAGTTCCAGCCACTTTTTGAAGCTTTTACTGTAGAGGCTTTATTCAGTGGTGTGTCCTAAGAAAGCTGTCAAACACAAAAACAATGGTACTTCTTGATAAACAAACTTAACCGTTTCTTTAAATCGCATGAGAGTATTGTTTACAGATATGCGTATATGATCTTCATCTGTTGTAGGAGAAAAAATTCTCCTCTATCTAACTCTAATAATAACCACATCTTATGGTTTTACAATAGAAAAGTGCGTATACGATTTTATAATAAAAATAATGCTGTGGCAATTATTTCATTGGACAGGAAAATAGAGGACAAAGTCATAATTTGGAAAAACGAGACAGAATTTAAACAATGATAAGTAATTATTAATGGCATTTACACATATTAAACGGTGGCTTCAAAACAGTATTATGGTAACATTTATGTTAAAACATATTTGCTAGTTGCTTATTAGTTCCGTGATAATGTTGAAAGATTGGTGAAATTTCTGATTAACACTTTTATGCATTTTATCAGAGAGCTTTTGATTTAAACGACGATCATAATCTACAACCTTATAGTATAGTTTCCGTTTATCGATAGTGCCACGAGTAAATTATCAGTTTTTAAGTGTCCTATAGAATTGACAGGACCTTTCCTTTAAATTGACGCACGCGCTGCTGCACCTAGTTTAAGTTCCCAACGTTGCAGATTACCCGTCGTTGAAATTGAAAAACATAGACGTTATTGTGTATCAAAAATGCATAGTTGAAAATATTGTTTCTGTAACGTGTGTTTTAGCATGTTTAGGCATGTATAGCTTCATTGGTGCTAAGTAAAAGTTGTTTCTGTAAAATATATTTTGTATTTATGCGAAAGAAATTATTCTTATACCGTAATATATACATTCATTTGGTCAGAGCATTATCTATGAAATATATCGATGTATGGTACAATAAGTAGTATATAGTTTATTTTAACTTCAGATTCCAAGTGGAATACAATTATTGTTACTGGTAGTTTAAGGTTTATTTGAGTTGACAACTAACATTATGTGATAAGCTGTATGTCGATAAGATCTTTTTAAACTTAGAAATCCTCTCGAATTGTCCCATTGAAATCAAAGCGACTTATTAAGCTCCCTTTTAAATAAAATCTATATTAATACATTTTATTTAAAAGAAGTTATTGTAATTCTTCATAATATTTATTTGAAAATTATATAATTCCCGCTCTAACTATAAAATCTCTCCTCTAATAATTTTATAGATTCCTTTTTCCTAAGACTCATTGATATTGCCGTTGAACTTATAACTCAAAAGGATTCCTATTTTTTTTTTAACAATTTAAATCAAGGGAGCTCAAAGGAACGTTAAATTTTAAAGTGAAAATTTGACAGGATTTCTTACTTGAAAATTCGTTTAAAAACATCAAGGATGATGTGGTTTTGAAGATTTTTATTGTAACCTAAAATGAATGCAGACTTAAGGTGGTCATCATTTTGATATAGTCTTCTAATTATGCATCATATTGAAACCTGTTTTAGCCAGTATTATGTTCTGAGCTGTCCGATTTCCAAAAAAATCGGACAGGGATATCGGACAAAATACAAAATATCAGATTTTGAACATAATAATGATAAAATTGGATGGATTTTTTCGCATGATACTCAAAGATATTGGTCTCGCTATGAGTTTTAGAAATATCGAGCTCGACGCTGCGCGTCTCGCGCGATATTTCGTAAAACTCATAGCTCGACCAATATCTTTTTGTATCATACTCAATCCATCCAATTCTATATCCATATAGGCATTTGTGCTGATATCAACTAAGTCGTTGTTGAGAGATGCCATGTTACGTTTTTATCTTGCTCTGTTTTCAAACATATCAATAACTCGAACCCTGTATATTCAAGCAACGTACCTGCATATATGAAAACAGCAAATAAACCAACAACTGCAAGCCGCTTGGCTGACCTGGATCTGCTACTAGATTCCATTTAAATAAGTTAAACATTAAAAAGTCAACAGGTCAGATTTGCGATCTTACTACAACTACTACAGTGAAATAATGTACATATAAACAACATTAAACTACCAACAATGAGTAAAATAATAAAAGTCAATGATGCGAAAAAAAGAGAATAAAAATAACCTTGAAAACAATTTCTCATCGGTATTGAGACTAGAGGGGGTGTCAACGTAATTGATTAATCCATAAAATTTCTTTAGCAAGACAGAGATTGGTTTGAGAGTTTGTGTTGCATCAATACCAATGATACTGAGATCAGTTATATTATGCCCCATGGAATTAAAATGATTGGAAACAGAAATGTCTATTTTAGTTCTATTGTCAGACAAGTGGCCATACAGTCTTGTACCTATATTATATATATGTTGGCTCATTTGATATTTTCATATGTTCAATATGAAATTGGAATTCTGTGGACAAAACCAACAGTATTAAATCGAATTTCCTTAATATTTTGAGATAAATTGAAACAATTAATCCAAAAACAAAATAGACAACCCAATCTAAATTGAACGGTAAGTAAGACATTTTATTATAAATATAGGTAATATGTTTAGATTTTAATGAAATTAAGTGCTAATAGATTAGTTTCCAGCAATTTGTGTTTAATAATTAGAATATTATGCTTGTTTAACACTCGAAATTCATTGCAATCTAATGCTATAAATGGTATATGAGGGATGTTACGGGATGTAAATTTTCACTCTTCGTTTTAGTTTTTTTTTTTTTTTTTTTTTTTTTATGGAAATCGCATCTATAGATATTTTGCTATATATGTAAAATTAAGGCAACAAAATATAAAGCTAAAAATGATAATTCTAATGGTTTTATCAAATCATTTTAAATTTTCTGTACAAATTTCCACAAAGAAGTTTTAACATAATTTTCAATATTTTGCCGGAGCACCCCACATATACCCCTGAATTAGAATGATTATAAAGATTGAACCATTTTCAGATAAACTACTCCGAAAACTTTGTTTCTCTACCATCCGATTATTTACTCTTTTAATAAAGATTGTATATTTTATCATACTACAACAAATTTATAATTACGACCAAAGAAATTCCAAAAGTATATAAATGCTTACCATTGTTATATTGTGCTACATTAAATGTGTGTCTTAATATACGTAATATCAAATCTATCATTATTGCAGTAGAGGTATATTTTGATTCTTTTCATTCAATGTAAGTTTTGCTTTATTTATTAAAATTGGTAATAAATATGTATGATATTGTGCTTTTTAATTACGACTAAATGCGTTTATTTAATTGTTCTTGATAACTCTGTAACAGTAATATATTAATTGTAGCTGAGAAAAGCTTAATAAGGCTCATTTACAATCAACGCATACAGCCTAACCGGTAAAGCTCTGTCACTGATCACAGTATAGCACCCAAACATATGACACGTGTGCCAAGCGGACCACCACCATTTGGGAAATGGTATAGATAACTACAAGCCGCATGGATAACGTGTTGAACGTACTTCTAACAAACACATGACGAACAACAATGTATACCATCCCCCCTAAAAAAAACAATATGAGATTAAGTACGCTATGCTTACGTTTGGCTCTATACGGTTATGTTTGAAGGGGCAACATAATATGTAATAGAGATGGCAAATCTTACAGTGAACATGAAATACCACCATCACGGTTTTTTAGACATGTAAGAGCTAGTGATGCACCGATAAGCCTTTTTAACCGATACCGATAACCGATTATATAATGAAAGTATCGACCGATACCGATACCGATAATTATTTCACGTTGTGAATGGTCTTGAAAACGAACCATGCACTAACACATCAATGCATTTTACTTAATACAATGATTTTATAAACGGTTAATTGAAATAGTTTTTTGTGATGGTGTAAATACTTGCAATAAAATGTGAGTTTTTACATTCTAAAATCTAAATTTGGTTTTTATGCCTTGTATTCTATTTCTACTTCTGACACATTTGCATTTACAATATATATAGTTTGTATAGTTAGCGCTTGTGAGTGCAGCTATTATAAGGTATCTTTTGACCTACGCGAATGCGCTATAGTATGTCATTTGATTATGAATAACAAACAAGTGCTAAAAGTGTGTATCCCATCTATCAATAACACCACATTAGGTTTAAAGAAAACAATAATTTTGTTTTTCTCTGTTTTTTCTGCATAATATGCTTAGATTAACTAGTCGTTTACTAAAACCAATTATCGATAATTCGGTGTTTTTTACCGATACCGATTCAGAACCGATAAGGCAAATATCGGTCCCTATATATCGGTTACCGATATATCGGTGCAACCCTAATAGAGCCTTTATGAAATTAGAAATAACGTCATTAACATCTGTTTTTACAACACCCACGTGACAAAAAATGATGGAACAATCGATTTGGAATTTGTCAGGTTTGATTCACAATCGATAGTTAAAGGTGTATAGAAAAAGTACTATGTTATTTAAAATTGTCATCATAGAAAAACAAAAAAATGTATATGTTTCTGAAGTACCTTTCTTTTCATCTTTCTGAGGCAGCGTAGGTGGTGCATTTATCAAATACACAGAACATTAGACCAGCTCCAACAAAATGAACGGAACCTCGCGGTTTTTATAATTGAGTTTATAGTATCATTGAATCTTTCATATTTTCCGTTGTTAAATGGCATACTTTCTTTTATATCTCCTGTTTCTTGCCGATCCATGTTTTAAAGAAACTTTCCATAGTATATGCTGTTCCGTATTTTACTTTCAAAGTAGAACACAGATTTCCATAGCATACTATGGGAAAACACGTCGTCATTTTTTATTCCCAAAAATCGCTTACGCCTGCATTTCAAACATTTACAATATAAATACAAGATGTCCCAATAAAAATGAAATGGACTTTGTAAAAGCGATTGCTATTTTTTTATCAACACTACAACGATATCTTACCATGTACCAACATCTTTTACAATGATTTTTCTGTGTAATTTGTCTATGTTTCATTTTGAAGTTACGACTAATTTTGAAAAGATCATCAAATTTTTCTGGTATGAATCTCAAAAATATATATAATTTAAGATTTACATATGAGACATAACGTATTTGTAATTGTTTACGTAAACATCATTATAAGATAAAGAAAAGCAATGGTCACAATACGTCGTACGAACAGTTACGAAAAATGTTAAGTCCGTCTAGAAGGACCACAGGCAGCAAGCTACGCCCTCGCTGCTCACTTTTCTCGCTGCCCGTGGTCTTTTTAGATTTGAAATATTGTGACCATAGTCTAAGCAGCTGATACGATGACGGTTATTGGCTCTGGTTGATCGTACACAGTTGCGTTCTGATTCCGCTCGGTCAAGCGTACCCGGGATATCGTATCGCTCCATGAAGCGTTGCAGATTGAAGCATCAAGCACTGATTACTTATTAACAAGCACTGATGGAAAATGGTCGTAATTTGATAAGTGCTGAAAAAATAAATAAAATAGTGAATCTTTTTTAAAGCTTAAAAGAAGGGTGACATTTACTTACGTGACCCTTTGGTACAGACAGGTTAATTGCACTGGCTATCGATTTTGTGTAATGGATGGTTCACACTACAACGCTTCATGAAGCGATACGATATCGCTACATCAACCGATACAGCAGGTACGCTTAATTGAGCGTTTAGTCCGAACTGATAAACCTATCTGTTTTCAATATACCTTTGTATTGAGACAAAATGTGTAAATATTAATTGTTGATATTTCTTATCAAAATACTTTTTTGGTTTTTTTAATACTAGTGAAAATAATTACCCGCAATTATAGGTGAAAGTTTAATTAGATTGAAAAACTGTGTAATAGCAAATTGTAATTATATATAATTTTTCCGATTATTAGCTTTGAAATCGTTTAAAATATTATGAAAAATAAAATGTAATATGTAAATATAATAATTAACGAAAACATATCCTCAAATCTAATCGTCATTTAAAAGGAAGTTGATTCGAAGTCATCATCAAAGACTTTCCGTTAATGTTGTGTCTGAAATGTCCAAACTTAGGATTTAAATACATTTAAATCTACCCCTATTATTCATTACTAATAAAAATACTGTTTTTCGTTACAATTCACAAACCCATATCAAATTGGAATTATTCAGATACTAGGAATGTATCAATATTTCATATTGATTTTGGATTGTTGTACTGATTCGTCACCATATACATATTTCAATTTGCATTCATAAATTTGTGCACTTAATTCATCACATTTGCTACATTTTGATACATCATGGAGGCCATAAACGAAGAAGAAATTGTTCCAGCTTTTCAAGTAAGTTAAGCACCAGTTTTCCGAATTGCTGTTTGTCAAAAGCCATTTGAAAAGAATCGTCGATTAAAAAAAATTTCAAGGTTTTTTCTTCGGTCAGTTAGAATCGTTAAGAGCTATATGATGTAAGTTTAAGTTCCCTTACTAATAGTGCAATGTATCAGATGTTTCGGTTTAAATCATATTATATCAATATACTGTGTTATTATAAGGGACTTACTAGAAAAAAAACCTCGCCAAACATCACATTATGTATTTTATATTCATTTCAACCACTTAGTTTCTTCTGTTACTTAAATTTCAGGTAAATATAAACTTGTTCATTAGTTTCCGCTGTTACTTAAATTTCAGGTAAACATAAACTTGTTGCAGCATATAGTTGTAGATCGCCAGAAACTAGGCAACAATTTTTATTGTTAAATGAACACATGTATATTATATGCTTTTTGAGTGCATGTGGAAGATATACTTTTGGACAGCTATAAGCAACCACTTTTATAATATAGATCCGATGTAGTACAAGTGAGAAACACAGCAGATAGTCGTGCTTCATATAGGATATATGAAATGTTGCATTTTCTCTATTTGGATCTTAGTCAGGGATGTGAGAGTTCAGATTTTAATCTGATTTCAGATTTGTTCATGCCTTTTAAAGAGTCATAATTCAGCTTTTTGTGTTATTTTCAGTCAGGTTTTGGCATTTTGTCACTGTTATAGATTTTTTCAAACATCCACTCACAGCCCTGCTTAATTTAACGTACATCATATCAAAATTAATTGAAGTATTCGATCATGTTCAGGGATTTAACAAATCCATCAAGGATATTGGCACACTTCATTGCAAGTCACTTTCATGCCGTTTATCTGAATAAAACCCTCTTCATTACTATTAAGTATCGTATACAACGGCGGTAACTACAAATGAATCAACTATTACGGCTTAATTTGATTAATAGTGGTAATCATAAATTTGACACCATTATCATATTATTAATGTGTAACAGCTTACTAACCACTTGTAAATAACGATGATACATTTATTTGTTAATGCATTGTGTGTTTACTGCAGAATTCAACCATGTCAATTAACCCAATGCCACCTCCGTTTGAGGAGAGCAATGTGATATCTCCATCCTTTGGCGAGAACAATGATAGACGTTCACCCTCCAACCTACGAAGAAACCAATCCTCTGATGTAAACAATGTATTAGACTCACCAATCAATGACACAGAATCATTGGATACACTTTTGAGATGTGTTATCTGTCAACAGACTCTTAAACATCCGAAGATTTTGCCATGCCATCACTCCTGCTGTTTAGGATGTTTAGAAGGACAAGTCAGTGGTGAAGAAAATCTGTGTCCAGAATGCATCCTGACATACCGTATTCCATCAGGAGGTCCAAGTGAGCTTCCAGATGACTCGAAAGCGGTTGCGTTACTTTATTTAAGAGACACGATTCATCAGTCTACAAAGACGGATAACAATAATCCGCTATCGCATAGTCAAGTAACAAATAGAGTGTCAGAAGTTCTTGAAGAGCTGCACCTGTTAAGGGGTCGAATCAATGACTTCAATAGCTGTGAAAATCTGTGGCACAAAGTGGTTCAAAGTAACGACAGTGTTGTTTTAATGACAGAAAAAGGGCGACCTTTAGAAAATGTTGCCGGTGTTCTGCGTATGCGAAGGCAACAATTGCATGATCGTTTGGATGCTTTTCTAAAAGAAGAAACTCAGTCAGTTTATGAAAGGGCTGAGTATGAGATAGTGAGGGCAACAGAGTACTCTTCTTATGTTGAGTCAAAACTTGCAAAACAGGACAAGCTATCTGAAGACAATATTATCCATATCAAAGGACAGTGCGCTGTCATGTCTCATCAGATTGACAAATTGATGTCAAAATTAACCGACCAGATTGTATCAATGCCATTAAAGATAGTAAGAGCAGTAGATGATGAAAATGGGTCTTTCAAGATGAGTTCATTTTACGGAGTCGACGTGGGCACTCAGGTATCTCTTGGAAGTCATTCAGGGTTTAATCCCGGTGATATGAGCAGAGAAGTGAGCTTTGCTGAACGACAAAACTCGTTCTTGAGGGAAAGATCTTTCCAACGCAGTACTTTGAGAGAAAGAAGTTTCTCGGAGCGAAGCAACATTTCGAATAGGGCGCCTGTTACAAGAGAACGTAGTTTTATTGAACGACAAAACTCATCAGAATCATTTGTCAGAGGAAGGGATTATTTGAAAAACAGCGCAGCATCAAGAACATTTGAACGCAGTAAAAGTGACGAGTCGCATAAACAAATCCCACCATTGATACTGCGAACAACAATAATGCAACCAAGTAATCGTGTGATTCAAACAAATTACTGTCGAAGTCTTCACCGTGTCAAGGCATTTGGAAGGAACTGGTTTGGTGGTCGTGGTTCTCGACTTGGTCCTGCAGGTGTTATGGTGACAAGTGACGGTATTCTTGCGGTTACAGATGGCACAAACAGATGCGTCCGCTTGTGTACATTGTCTGGCCTCTCTGTGGACAGCTATCTTGGTTACAATGCCATACTTCAATTGTTCCGTGATCCACAAGGTGTTTGCGAGGACAAGTCCCGACGATATATGTATATCACTGATAAAGAACAAGCATGCATTATTAAATTTGATTTAGAAACGGGAGATATACTGGATACAATTGATGTTGATGGCCGACCTGTAGGTGCCGCCTGTGACTCGAACGGAAACTTGTTTGTCTGTGATGAAGAAAGGCATTGTATCGTAGTTCATCATAACAATGGGTCTTTTATCGGGAACATTGGCAATGGAGGCAGAGCAGCTGGAGAGTTCAACCGTCCCCATTCTGTGGCAATAGCTCCTGATAGTAAGATTTGGGTGTCCGACACAAACAACCATCGACTGCAAGTACTCTCACCGACGGGGCAATTTGTGAAATTTGTAGGTATGTAATATAGTCATAGGTATATTATTAGGGGACCGCTTCAGATCTCAACCGCCGGTTGACCGGCCAGAACCGGCGGTTCTGGGCGGTCAACCGCCGGTTGGGTTTTGAAATGACCACTAAGAACAAATAAAATGTATAAAATCCGGAAATGTAAGGTAACTGTTTTCGGGAAAAAATGTGATTAATTATACATGTTATTGCAAAATACAAACACAAGGCTATAAATGAAACCAAAATCACACATTTTAAACATACAGATTTAGACACACAACTAATGCTATGCTCAATATGTTTAAATTCAGTATGGATTTATGTTGGATACGTTATAGGCGTAGTTGTTCAGTCTGCTGTCAAAGATTTGTAAACTATAACATTACCCCATCCGCTAGTTTGGGAGAGGAATGCGCACACTTTTCGATCTGTTTTAATGAATGAACGGAATCATATGCTCTATTGTAGTAAATAAAGTTGTAGTAAATGTAATTTTTGAGGATGCCATAGAAACGTCTAGGAAGGTGTGGCAACAACGTTTCATGTGAATGATTTAGCAAAATGCCTCCGTTAACAATATATATTATACTATAAACCTGTCTGAACTAATAAAAACATAATTTTGTTACAGAAATATGCTAATAATTAACTCCTAAATGATTGTTCTTACCGTTGAAAACAGGTAGCAAAGGAAGTGGTCTAGGACAGCTGAAGAGTCCAAAAGGATTAGCGATTGACTACCGAGGATGGGTTCATGTAGCCGACTACGGAAATCGCCGCGTACAGGTAACATGAATATACATGTACCTATTATCGGGTCAGTAAAACATATATTTAAAGACAACATTCTATGTGCTTGTGCTGTACACGGCGGAACTATATACATAGGGTGCTTTACATGGTCTTTTCAGTAGGCTTATTTTTTTGGCAGATTTATGTCTTCAACAAAAAACACACAATTAATACAGCAGCATCGCAATGTATTTAGCTTGATGCACACTCTCTTAATATAAAAGAGTAACAAAATGATTGAATCTTAATTTAATCGGAAAGAAGAATGTAAAACACAAAAGATTAAATAAATAGTGAGAGTGAACACTACTCTAGCTGCTTTTCCTCCAAATAACTCCTTAAAGAGTTGAAATTCACTCTTTTGAAAGTGAACGTTACTTCTTTTTAAGTGAATATATAGTAGAATGAATGAAATAGTGATATATGCACTCAAAAAGTGCGACGTTCACTTTAAGCGAGTGATGAATGCCTACTCTTTAAAACTTCACGAAGAGCAACACATTTACAGTAGTGAATGTTCAGTGATTTTTTGATACAAATATTTTCCTACATAATACTGAAAAGGCAATGGAGGTTGGAAAAAAAGTGTGCGCAACAAACATATTACTTTATTTAAATTATTTCAAAT
>JXSR01S059558.1:19248-36611 GCA_000969725.1 Ophiothrix spiculata | reverse complement strand
AGTATTCAACTACAAAAAAACTACTACTGCTACAAAATCCACAGCACATCCCTTGTATTCTAAAACATTGTGAACTGGCGGTTTTGCATTTATTAAGATACTAACAATGATTAATTTGGATTGATTAAGACCAAATCACTACGTATTCATATTTTGTACATGAATCGTTCAATTTGGTATTATTTGTGGCGAATTTGTTGCTACCACACGGACAAACCATGAAAATACTTTTTTTTTTAATATTCAGCAAGGTTGAGTACATCTTTTTTCATTTTAAAAAATACGGACTTTTTATTTCCCGGTATGGTCATATTGTTTTTTGTGCGGTCATCGGCTTCTTGTTGCATACTTCAAGAATTATAGAGTATAGAAACCTGCTTCTTGGACGATACCATGCTTTCCATCTGTAATTCAAAGCATTGAACATTGACTACGTTTTCTCAAAACAGTTACCACCTTGTTTAGGCTTTAGGCTTTCGCCAAGGAAACCCAACTTGGTTCTTGGTACCAAGTAAGCTAAAGGAAGCTTATCTTTGACATGGATCCCAAGATGTTTTTTAAACTCAATTTTGAATGCAGGAGGAAGACCGGAGTACCCGGAGAAAAACCTGCGGAAGCGAGCATGGACTGAAAACCAAATGCACATAAAGTGCCGGGCGCGGGACTCGAACCCGGGACCTCATTGGTGCAAGGCGAGGAAACTATCGCTGCGCCAACCGGCTACATCGGGGTTGCAGGTATATCTTTCCCTATTTCTTACCATGATCACACCTGTCATATGTTACTGTGCACTCGTATTGTAACTATTTTGTGGTTTTGATACTTTAACGATAACAAAAAGTTAAAAAGTACATGAAGACATTTCCAAGAAGGTGTATTTCTAGAAAGTCAAATACTAAAAGTCATTGAAATCCTTCCATGTACTTGTCATGTTTTCTTTTCGTTTCTTTTTCGTTAGTTTATTTATTTATAGGAAATGGTCACGATAAGTCGATGACCAAAAAAAAATGTTTTACGGGCTGGCGAACCTTTCAAGTTGGGTCGGCGGTCGGTCGGTCAGACAAAAAATAAAACAAAACAAACAAACTAAAATACCCCCCCAACACCCAAAAGAGACAAAATGAAAAAAACAAAACAAAAAAAAACAAGATATTTTCTACCAAACGGTGAACCAAACTTGTTAAATTTGATCAAAAAAAAAAGCAACGGCTGAATGTACATGATTTTGGCAAAATTAAAATAAAATCCTCAAAATCGCAAACGTAGGATCGGCCAGGTCCGTAAAACATGTTTTTTTCCCGTCACCTAACGGTAAAATTTCGAGGTGATCTTGAAATCACATGAGTGTCAACAATTTTAATGTGAAATCATCAGTAAGTCCACTTTGTCAACGAATATGGTTTGAGAAATAAAAGTTAGCCCAGGTGCTTGATCAAAACATGTACCCTTTTGTAATTTCTAACATAAAATGGGTTATGAAAATGATAATACAAACAAACAAACAAACAACAAGGAAATAAACAAAAAAAGTTACACATTTATAATGTGGCTGATGTTTAGTTTACTTCAGATAATGCAAACCGACAATTGTTCAAGAAGTTTACACCATACAACTATTGATAGGATAAACACGCATATTATATACTGACTCTTTATCAAATAAGATCAGTGTGTCCACATTCCCTTGGTGTTACATTGTAGTATGAAGAATTATTTAACATATGAAGAATTAATTTATTTTGTAAGTACTAAAAACTTAAAAATATGCGACGTAATATTTATTTCACTAACTGTTATACATAATCTTAGTAAATATCCTTGTAAACTTTATATGATACGCTGTGAAATAACCTTTTAAGATGCGAAAATCTAAGACACTTAAAAAGAATAGCAAAATAGCATGTATTTTTGTTTTATGTTGCTTATTTATGAGAAACAAAATAATATAAATATTTATGCCCATTTAACGATCAAAACCAATGAATTTTAGAGTGACTTTGTGTAAATTAAAATATGTAATATTGAAAAAAAAAATGTTATTAAAAATATTTAAGAAATGTTGTTTAATTGAAACTGTAGAGCAGCACAACTTAATTAGGATTATCCAGATGGTAAAGATGCGATAGTTACATTTCTGTAAGGTCAAATTTATCAGTCATCACCATACCTCACACTAGTACAACATTTTACCCGAGTTGTTTTTTCACCAAATCTAGTAATTAGCAGTCGCGTGATTTATCTTGTGGCATGCTGGTTGATGGACAAAGCAATGTATGTTTCCGTTCGTAGGCAATGATGCTGAATTATAAGAATAGCACAAAACACAAATGCAAACCTATGAGCAATAACAAACAAATCTTTAGTAATAAATCAAAAAGAGACCAAAGACAGAACAAAATGATAAAAACGATAGCTGGAGGTAATATAAAGTGTGTAGACATGCCAAGGTTACCTGTCAAGATACGTTTCCTATCTTTCACAGCAGTTACATGAAATAAAGGTGGTAAAGATGGGTAGACTAACCATTACTAATAAGAAGACGAAAAAATAACATTGATGTTTTTGCAATTTCGAATTGCAAAATGGCAATAATGGTACAAATATGTTTTACACGGTGTTTTAAAGATTATTAAAATAAATAGTATAATATTGCCTGTCAAAATCGAGAACGCATACAACAAACATTTTTAAAACGCAGATATAAGACATATTAAAGAGACACAGATAGACCATAAAAAAGAACATGGACTGAAGTACATGTATATTATTATTGAAAATAGAAAACAAGTTAATATTCACCAGAAGATATAGTCGGAAGAAAAGAAATGTATAAGGAGCTACGACCTTCTCATTGAATGCACTGTAGGAGTCAACCAAATCATATGATTTTGAAAAGGAAAAAAAAAACATAATGGAGTTACTAAAAATAGAATAAATAAAAACGAGAATGATATACATGAATCAATACAGAAGGGAGATAACTTTATAACTGTCAAAAGGGTAAGTTGCTGCCCAGTTATATTTTGTTATATGCAAGCAGCTCTAACTGAGACATGAAGAGATAAAGCAGGTTTGCTACCTCAAAAAAAAAAAAACGAAGGAACTATATCTGCTGGTGAATTTTAACTTGTTTTATTTTGATACCCTATCGAGATCATTGATATGTGGTAAACATTTGGTGATCTTTTGAATGGCACGTTTCAGTAATGTCAAAGGGTTCAACCTATTGCATTAATTCTTTGAGCGCTAATTGGTGCTATTTGCACCACATTAATTATCCATGATTTAAAAGTCATAGCTACCGTACACATGCACTGATACGACTATCATATAATTTTCATATTTTAGTAATTATTTAGGCATTACTTCAAATCGTTTATCCTGGGTTCAAATCCATGCTAAAAAGGGAAACCTTGGATAAAATTCAACAGAAGGCAGCTATTATGAATACACATTCAAAAAATAAACCACCCACTTTTTCAAAATGGCTGTTCTTAACGATTTAAGAGTTAAAGACTTTGGAGGTAAGAACATATTTTGGTCATTGAAGTGTTAACATATTGGTTTTACAAAATCACTATATGATTAGAAATATAAGTTGAAATAAATTGAAACATCAATATGGTTATTATTATATTTTTGACGATGATAATTATCTGAAGTGAAAATATTTAGTACAGTATTACTATCGATAAGTGAGACAATCTCACCACGCTTTATGTAATAAGATCTTTCTGTACAAACTGCCTGTGTGCTAGTCACATACGCCTCATTAACATTAATGTAGAATTAATTTGATTTTAAGCCCTGAAGATATCCGCCAATCCATTTATCAATGGCGGCATACCCCGCTAATCACGGTGCCCTTAGCTGGGATGTACCTTTGCACTTTCGTTTTATCTAAATATATATTCCGTCTAAGATTTATTACACAGTTCGCGTGGGTGTAAACTCGAGATATTTTAAACCATTTATATGTATATTTGATACGTAAAAGCATATACTGAAAACGTACTTGGTAATATTTTGTTTGCATGTTCTGCACTCACACATAATAACAGGGAACTTTTGTCTTGAAAACCTGCTTGGCTTTTCGTATGAGGTAAATTCCCAAAAAGAGGTTAAGTTTAACATTGATTTTACATGAAGAGGTGTTTTTGGAACCATATAGAGCCAAGAATCCACTCTATTCATACATCTTTGCAATCGATCTATGTGTTACGTAACCATTACTCCATAAATCATTCAAATTTGATTTAATACTATAACTTTTTTGCACGATTTAAAGAAAATATATGATGATTCCAACATTAAAAAATCATATTGAAATTATCCAATGCATTAGGTACATGGTCCACTTTTGATCAGTGATGCCCGTTGTTGGTGTTTGATGCAAACACTATAATAGGATGGACTATTCAACGATATACTGACACTCAGATATTTTTATCTTAAGGTATTCAACCTTTTGGCTTAAAATTACATGGGTCTTCTATGTGTGACGTGTATTATGATTTATTTTTGTGGAGACAATTATCTATCAAAGATGTACGTACCCTGGTATTTTATTTGTATTTGTCACAGTGATAATCCATGTGGTAATGATGTAGTAGTTTAAATATAATCATATATCTTCATTATCGACAGCAGTTTATCGAATTCAGATAAGTGATAAGCGATATCTGACAACATTCTTAAATTTGTATATATACCAAGAGAGGATTCTTGATAATATCCAGAGTGTAACTAATCCAGGCTTAGATGTAAATCCTGTTTTCTGTAAGTGCTTTTCGTGAAAATTTATACTCATGATATTATTCTAACTACGTGGATTATTGAAGTTTTAAATAACTAGTATAATTTTAATCTCATTTTTTAGTTCAAAATAAATAATGAGTTCATTTATTTTTCATTTAAACTAAACTCTATATTTGAAAAAAAAATCATTTCATTTTCGATATTAACTGATAAAAAAAACCAAATAAACTCTCCAAAGAAACCATAATAAATCTGCTGAAAGATTCCCAGGAATTGTCCTCATCTTGATTTCACGGCATTCACTTCCCAGATATACGATGCATTTATATGCGTTTTGATTTTACTGGCAAATGAGAAAAGAATGTAGATTTTTTTTTTATTATTTCGATGCTAGTACATTTGTTTAACACCACTTTAAATACACCTTTTCCAAACATTAATGCCCATCATGTCTTTTCTAAAGTTGTAGTCTCCAATTTTCACATGTGGATAATTTACTTTACGTAAATTGCCCTGACCTTTGAAATGCATTTTTGATTTAACTTATAGATTTCTTCTTGTTTAGAGGTAAGAGAAATATTGTAGTTTTGATCGATCTTGATAAAATCATGTTATTTTGGCAGCCATTTTGAAATTGAAATATACCCGGAATAACTTTTTATCTTACTTTTCATACGAATTTTAATAAACGTTCGTTTAGTGTATTTATTCAAAGCTAAATTTTAAAAATTGTCCATTCTAGACAATGTTTGCATTTCGTGGCCATTTTGAAAACGGATCAACAGTTTTGTTGCGGCTTTATGTTTGACAACATTAATTGTATTGTTCTGTATGATCCCTTGAAGTTACCTATAAAGGTAAAATGATCACAGGATTTTGTTTTGCAACATCTTGCTCTTGCACTATAACACAATCTTTATAGGTCGATAAGTGTCTGCAAAACCTTTTTTTGTGTGTGTGGGTGAGTTTTAAATAAGAGTTAACAATAAATTAAATGGTTTGTTTTTTAATTTCATTTGACCTAAACGCTATACTAAAAATGACCATTTCATTTACCTAAACACTATATTAAAAATGGTCATTTCATTTGCGAAAACAACAGAGAAATAAAAAAAAACTCGCTATTATTGAAACCATAATAAATCTGCTGAAAGAATCCCGGAAATTGTCCGCATCTTGATTTCACGGCATTCACTTCCCAGATATACGATGCCCTTATATGGATTCTGATTTATAATGAAAAAGCACAATGCTATCTTAGTCTTTGAGTCTTTGAACGGCAGAAAGTTGTAAATAAATACTATGCTTTATATCCATAGCAGTACAAAAGTACTTTCCTAAATGTTGTTTATCTTGTATATATATATATATACATTTCATTTCGATGCTATTATACCACACTTAATGTATTTTTTTAAACAACAATAGCTCTTTAAATATCGTTTTCACAATAATTAAATGTGCAGGCTCCAATTATAACATGTGTATGATTTACTTAAGATAACTGACCCTGACATCTAAAATACATTTTCTGTGGTTTACCATGGAAAGGAAGGATAATATCCCTACGATTTTGAGACCCTTAATGTACATTGTTAATGATTATGCAAAGAAAAATACCTGTTTGAGTGATCCCTTATAAATCATCCATAAATTTCATGGCTTTAAAATGTTGAGAAAGACAGAGGGAATTTTCACAGAACAACACATTACAGGTACACACTTTAGATGGTGTTCCAACTGCATGTCGCATTGTGTAATCATCAGTCTTTTGGACAACTCTGATAAACTGAATATGCGATTTTCCAACTTTTAACCCTCGCATTCTTAAGGGGGTTGGGGATGGAGTGGTTACCACCCCCTACCAGATGATCACCAATTGCACCAAAACGCAAAACAGACCGACCCCGAGCATTTTGGTAATTGTTTTTACATCCTTTGCGGTCATTTTGACGAAAAATAATTGGGGGTACCACCTAAGGTGGTGTTATGGTAGTCTGTCAAAGTCGGCGGGTAGGGGTGTGCTTTTCACCTCGGAAAATTTTAAATCGCCATGCTATGGACTTAAAACTTACAGAACATGTTAGAATTGTTAATTCTTTCATTTATTACAAAAAAAAACGACGAAAATCTGACATTTAGAACTTTTATAGCGATATTTTGAAAATGTGGCCATTTTTGCCAAAAGTCGATTTTTGAAATACTTTGTGACGTCATAATTACATAACGCCTCGACCGATTTCCACGATCTTGGTATCAATGGAAAGAAGAGACCCTACACTATACTAAAGTATCAAACAATATAAATTTTGGGGTCCCAAATTCAAAGTACCCCCCCCCCCCCTCAGGAAGACCTGTTACAGAAAAAGGCTTAGGAAGACGAGGGTTAATGAATAGTGGTGTTTCAATACTTCAAAATAACTGAAAACAAACTTACCATTGAGTAAAAGTAAAGCATCAATGGAGTTACAAGAGTGTTTCAGCATGCCACCAATACATTCTTTGAAAGTCAACATACGTGCAGGGAAAGCTAATAACACATGACACCAGATACCAGATAAGGCATTATAGGCGTGATAACGATACAATAGCGTATCTTTATATATAAGTGACAATGCAAGGTGACTTTGGAGACGAATGTTTTAGCCAATGGTCATCAGTCTACCACAAATCGACTATCTATCTTAAAATACACTAATTTTAGTAAATTGCATTTGAAATTCAAACATATTACGTTTCTAAAATTGTATGCTGTAAAATATTGTTGACCATTTCCAGATAAAAAAAGGTGTACTGAGTAGTTTTCTTGTCAAGAGTTTTCTGTGCCATCAATAAACAAAACACCATCAATTATCAATGAAAGTTTGTTAAGGTCATGCTTTTGAATATGGGCAACCATAAAAGGTGGATTTGTTACATTGACAGTGATTTATGCATCAGTTTTAGTCATATCTTTTCAAGAATCCCATGAAATGTCATAATTTTGGTATGATTTTAGAGAAAATGTATTTGACTTTCAAGAAATTAAGAATAAAACCAAAATATAGTGATTAATTAGGCTAAATAACCTGTTAAAACTAATTAGCCAGGGGTGGAGGCGGGTGAGGTTGGAGTATTATGCATCAATGTGTCTGTCATATCTCCTGAAAAATCCATTGAAGTGTCATAAATTTGATATGATTTTAAAGGCTAGTTGTTGTTGATCAAACACAAATTGGAATTAACCCGAATAAAGTTTATTATTAACGCTAATAACAAGTTAAAGTCAATAAGCTAATTTAGCCAGAGATGAAAACAGGTATAAAATCAATAAAAAATAATCGCAAAATAAAAGTATTTATCAACTCTAATCAACCATTACCAGGAAGGTGTTAGGTATGGATGAAGTGAGTGATATGTAACACAAATGGGCCTCACCTCAAAAAACATGACCTGAATTGAATATTGTTAAAAGTTGTGTTTTACTAACCAGGGTTAAATTACATAAGTTTACAATTTGGTCCCAGCTTATTTTTATGATCTATTTTGAAATGCTGACCCAATTGACTTTAGTGAAGGGTTGGTATAAAAGGTTATTTATTTTGCATAGAATGTCTCATCCTTTTTTTTTTCAATTTTGTATCTTGTATAAAATTATTTAGGAAGAAAATATTTAAAACATCGGGGATTGTTTTTGTCTCATTTTCAATTTGCCATTTTCAAAAAAACATGAAAAGGGCTGTGTTATATATAATAATACGCGGTTAAGCACATTTGTGTAAATAAAATAATCCAGAAGACATGCTTCCCTGGGTAAAAATATAAGATGGCCGCCAGTTTTCTTTCTTTACTTATTTTGCGTACTCTTGCATTCATATTTGTATGGTACATTTTCCCAACCAGATTTGGACTCAAAAAGGAATTCTTAATGTAAAACTGGACAATAAAGCACTAAGAAGAGTAAGATTTTACACAAGTTCTTGGAGTACCAATAGATCAGAATCTAATATGGAAAAATCAAATTGATGCAATAACAAATACCATCTCAACAGTATTGGAATGATGAAAAAAATAAGCATTTTCTACCGAAAATGTATTATATATATTGTATTATTCACTCATTTTGCCCTACATTAACTACGGAATATTAATCTGGGGTAGTGCAAGTAAAATGTACTTTAATGAAATACTTAAGTAGCCTACCTCGACACTTTGAACACCACATCCTCTCTAGCCTCAGTATTTTAGAACATATTTATTAGTTCTCGAAATCAAAATAAGACTGAAATGTGCAAGAAAAAATAACACATGCAACACTTAAAAACTAGGTAAAGGTGAGAGAGCCGGATGTAATATCTTTATTCACAAATCTCGACAGGAAAACGTTTGTTTTCATTCTACGGTCTATTTATGTATATTGCATTTTCAGATCTCTATTGCAAATTTCAAATAGTAATCCCTGATTTGTATTGACCGAGTCATTTCTTGGAAAGAACCTACGGCTAGGAATTATATTGTTGTGTGTGCACATTGGTTTGTCTGCTATACAAGGTAATTCAGATTTAGGACACTTCTACAGTACCAAAATGGAATCAGGGATAGTTTGAATTTCAAGTATTTTAAATCGTTTTGTTCCGAACTAGAAACATTCAATGCTGTTAAAAATCTGCAGATGTGGAAAAATTGAAGAATGTTGTGCAAAAAAGAAATGTAAGGATAGGCTGTATTTTGTCGAATGGAGTCCCATCCTTACTTATTTTCTAATCACCCGCGATAGTCTTATACGTGACTCTTATTATTCTAAAATACTGGTTTAGTAAATGGTACCCACTGTATACATGACTGAATTTCTCAATTAGATATTGCCTCTACGGCAACTTTATTGAGTATCTATTTAGATGAAGATGTAGATGTATTGTATTAACATACATATGTTTGCTATCATTTACGCTGCATGAATAAGATCTAGAAATAAACTCTGATAGGGGCACTAAAACAAATAGATAGATATTAGAAGACTTCAACCAAAGTTGATTTAAGTAAATGAGGAACTTATTGATTGCTGCAAATTGTTTTCGCAACACTTAATATTTAATCGAAACATTACAATGCAGCATGACTGAAACAATTAATTCTACTTTATTCAAATGACGTTTCTGTGTCCTTCTTGAATACATCAATCACGTTACAATTTAATTACAGTTTCTAATATAATTAAGAAGCTAAGACAATCTAATTAATTAGAACTTAATTTAATCCAAACGCATGGAATAATAATACGTTCAGATACGTGTTTAATTGAAAAACATTTAAGGCAACGTATTCCATAGAAAGCTATAGAATTGCAGTGGACTAGAACCCTATATGTATAATTGTGTTTTTAAACTGCATTACTTGTAATCTATGTGATCAAAAGCTTAGGTTTTTTTTTAAGTTGTTATAATTGTATGAAACTTTTCCTCTAAGACAAGTCTTTTAAACTATTAGACTTTATTTCTAGTATTTGGGGACATGCATGGGCTAGCAGATAAGTCCTCGACTGTTAATCACTAGGTATTGAGAACCGTGGGTTCGAATCCGGCGGGGTGTGTGTACTGTCCTTGATCAAGATACTTACCCTAATCGGCTCCTCCCCACCTAGGTGTCAAATGGGTACGGCTTTCTTCAATGTTGGAAAGGTAACAGACTCGCGGGGAAGGAGGTGTGCCAAACCCCCACTGCAAATATAACATATTGTGGAGTCTGGCCCAAACGCTTCGTAAGAGAGATTGGCACAAAGACCTATGAAATACAGACCATCCCCTTTACCTTTACCTTTCTAGAATTTGTTATGTTGGGAGTGATAATTCGTGGGCGCGTGTGGTCTAGTGGAACAGAGCAGGACTCATGATCGGAAGGTTGTGAGTTCGAGCCCCGCTAGTGCCAACGTGTTGTGAACCTGGGCAAATCACTTTATCACACTTGCTTCGTCGACCCGAGCGTATTGGGGAGCTGTTTAGGGGGGAATATCACAACCTAAGTGCTGATAGGTCTGCGCCTTTGGTCATTGGCCGCAAATGGCCTAGTTTAAGGCGAAATGGTTCTGACGATTCCCTTGTTACGGCGTAATAATAATGGCCAGCGCTTTGTATCCACTGGAAAAGGCGCAATATAAATGCCGATATTATTATTATTATTAATTCAGATATAATTTCTTCCGTTTTGCAATTCCCTGTTACCTTCTCCACATGGATTGGGGTTGTGTGGGAAGGAGGGTGATTTGAGATCACCCCATCTTACAACTTGTCTTAATTGTCACATTTAAAAAAATATTCTCCCGTGGACAGGTTTTTACCCACTGTATATTCAATCTGACCCTAAGGAAACAAATCTGACCTTTTAAATTCTATTTAAACGTCAAAAAAAGCATATTTACCGAATCAAGTGATTTGATTAAGATGAATTGATAAATAAATGATTGGAAACAATAAAGAGATAAAATGAAGTGTCACTCTTAACTGTACTCTTTAGAATATTGTTATTGACATCAATAGTTTTATCTGATTTCCATTAAAGAGTTCAAAATACGTACTTGATTTGAGTTGATATGTCAACCTGAGTGGACTTGTAACTTGGTGATAAATATTTCAGCACAAGTCGAGCATGTTTAGTAAATATACGATAATTTTACGTTTAATAAATAGAAAAACATAGATGACATTAATCAATATACATGACGTTGATAAATTTAAATTTCCCATGTAAAATGCCTATAGAACGTCACATGTAGATAGTAAGCACCAACCTGATAAAATACATATTTCACCATTTGTCTAATGTTTTATCACAATTTAAGTGAACGTAGCTCCAGTACATTGTCCTTCATTAGTTTGACTCAATATAATTCTCAAAATAGCAGTGTGGAGTTACATTTCAAAATTTCAAAACGCCAGCTAAAATAACACACTGCTATGCACATTTACTTCAATAATGTATGTGGAGTTGACTTGCAAAACGGCTTACGTCCATTTTGTACATTTTGAGAAAAGGGTAAAAAACTGCTAGGACATCAAAATGTGTCACAAAATTCCTGATAATGAACTTTGTCAATTCTTTATTAGGTCATGACGTACTTTATAAATACCACATTTCAGCATCTGGGCATGTTAATAAAAAAACATTTACCATATAGGATGTTATGCTTTTATGTCCAAATAAGGTAATATGATATCCATATTTGGGCATTTTCGGGATTTTAACCCATTTAGCGAGTTTTTTTCAACAAAACCTTTTGCCAGGATGATGCACACGTTAAGGACTGTAAGAATTTACAAAAAAAAAAAATCATTTTTGAAAAAAATGATCTTTAAACCATTTTGCGATTCAGCTCTTCATACATTCCAAACACCCCACCCCACACCCAAACACATCCCACACATCTATCAACGCCGACCCCGAACAGGAATCTACATTTTTTTCCTCAAAGTGTATTTTATCATTATAACTGAGATATGCTAAAATTTATTCGAGTGGCTTTATTCTGATTTAAACAAAAACAAATTTGTAAATGGTAGTGATTCCATTGCATGAATGACAGTGACTATTTTGTATTTCTTTAAAGATAACAAAATAAAAGTAAATATCTAAATTGATAAAAACATAATAATGATATATTCACACAGTCGTTTATTTTAACAATTTATTTCGTGTTTGTTCTAAAAACCCATTTCTCCGAAATGTTTTATCAGGTACATTTAAGAGCGATATTGCTTTCAATTTAACGAATACTATGAAAAACAAAGTCTATTTAATGCAACATGCTTATGCCTGTAGCATGAGTAAATCACTGTATATATTCTTATTTCCTTTATCTGCCTTCAGCTGCAAATATGTTTCTCAAATTCAACGCCCGCCTTTGTAAAGACAGTGTTAGTAAATTTCCAATAAATATGCAGCACTTCAACATCCATATCAAGCGGCGTTTTCAATAATTTGAATCAACATGTTTTTCTTTTATTTCCTATATACAGATATTGCAGAGTAAACTGTGGGTGGAATGGGAGATGAGTTTTCTACAATATCGCTCTAGGCGAGCGTGTTATAAAGGCAACTGAGGGATAAACTGAAACGTCAACTTTCAGCACACGAGAGCGCTATCCATCATGGCGTCCCCAGATTTAGGGTCACCACTTTTTCTTCCACCATATCTTGTAAATCCTGATGAATCTCCTGATGTAGGGGTTACCACCACTTCACCCGACGAGTCTACAGCAATGTCGGGCATGGCAACAAGATATTATTGTACATCTTGGGAACCGATTCAAAACATTGTTTTTCAGTTAGCCTATGTTGTTTTACTTGTTAGTTATGTAATACCACCTTCAAGCTTAAGTGCAACTTTTATAATGCATGTGTTTCTTACGTTTGGATTTGCTATATATGCTGCCTGGGGATGGATCTATAAATGCTCTTTGGATATATTTATCTGGAACATAATCTTTGCCGTTCAAAGTCTATGTCATGCTTTGTACATTGCAGTACGCATCAGACCTATCAGGCTAACAGGAGAGACAAGTGAACTGTATGATTCGATTTTCAGACCCTTCCGTGTGCCAAAACACACCTTTCTGGAACTTTGTCGATATGGGAAATTTTCCTCCTTAAAAATTGGAGAACATTATGCAGAGGAAGGCAAAACATCCTTTAATAAGCTGTCATTTCTTTTGACTGGAAAGTAAGTTGATTTAACCTCTGTTCTCGTTTACACGAGTGTATTTATGAATTTTAAAACTTTTACGCCCCCCCCCCAAAAAAAAGGCTTAAATTATTTAAGTAGTATTTTGCCTCAGTAATAACATAATAAAAAAAACCTCAAAATAGACTTCCGTAATTTGGTTATTATTAACCCTTTGAACCCTGGCCATTCCACGTGCATTACCGCTGACCCGGGCCAACCCGAAAGTTGACAAACACAATATAACGCCTAAACTTACTTTTAATTTGATTTTTCTTGCTTTACCTTTACCAACATAATTATTTGACATTTACGTTGTAGTCTATGGGCGAAGCCATATTTGTTGAAAATGTGATCAAATTTACAAAAATGTGCGGAATGATTCAGTTCTGTCGAGTAGATAAGAGCAGAATGGCCGATCAACCATGTGTTCAATGTTTTATTGACGTCTTCCGATATAAATAAGACCATTGGAAATTGTAACTACCCATACCTGTTGACACAGACATCAAGTTTCTGACACGTGACCTTTAAGCCGGTAAACCGGCTCGTCGGGTATACGGTACCTATACACGTGAGCCGGTATTCCGGCACGTCGGGTATATGGTGCATGTACACGTGAGCCGATATACCGACTCGTCGTGTTCAAAGGGTTAAGATGGCCGCCGCAGTTTTTATTGATATGTTATGTATTTCATCTTAAATAATGAATATCTGGAAAGTTTAATGTTAATATTATTTTTAAAACAAACATATTCTAATATCCATTTTGAACCTCATTATCGTTACTATTTCAGAATTAAAACATATTAAGAACACAATTTTAGCAGAAACGGGGTTGTCTTAAAACAATGTTTTATTAATTTTCCTTAAATATTTGACGTATTTAATGCCCTTTTAAAATGTATTTAAACCTTCGTCTACCCAGGCTATTTTTTGCAACCCCTCCACTATTTTTTTTTGAATGGATACTTGAAACGAACAATATGGTAAAAGTGAAAGAGTATAAGTAAATATAGTCAAGGGATACTTGTGGGCTCTTAATAACAATTATGGTAGTTTTAACAAACATCGTAATACAATATTACAATTGGACTGCTGAACGCAACACTTTTTTTCTCGTTAAAATCCTGATGAAGGCAGAGTTGGGAGATTGAAAAGGGCTGCTTTGTTTCCTTATGTTATACTTAACCTTATTTGCAAACACTTCTATTATAAAAATAGGACAACTACATTAAAGTTTGACTGGTATAACATCTGTGATAGGCAACTGCAGTAAATTTCGTAAACCGTTGACGTAACATAAACGTGCGCAGTTGATCTGTTTCGGATCTATAATAGACGATACATCATGCTTTACGTTAACGTTTACGTAAACCATTAAAAAATTAACCTGATAATGACACGATTTGTTTCATCTACGTTTATTGCAGGGTCAAAGTATTTTGTGAAGGCGAGTTCTTACATAGTATTCAAGACAAACAATTCTTGGATTCACCAGAGTGGGACTCCTTTACACACGGACAGGGCTGTGACAAATTTCAAGTAGGTAGCAAGAATTGATGAAAAAATTGATGATACTATTTTTCTTACCTGACACCGAACAATAGTTTGCATTATTTATCTCCATTATCACACAAAAACCGGCCTTTGGAGCATTTGCGTTTTTTTAATTTAATTGGGACTATCCTAAGATGGAGACATGCAGAGACCAAGCCGTCAAATTCCAATGTCCGCATATATATAATAACGTCGCCATGAGACATATTTAAATTGTCCTAAGTTAACAAAGAAAACTATTGGTTATCTCAGAGATATGTTTATATTTGGTCTTTTGGTCATATATAGCATCTTTATATATGGGACAGTACCAGAGTACCAGGTAGTACAATTAAATGCCATTGTGTAATCTCGGAACTTCTAATGAAAAAAATGTTGTTTCTTGTTGTAGCGCCGTCATTTAAAATGGCCGATAAATATGTAATTTAAATTTAGCGAAAAGATTGACGAAAGTTTTATAACAGACACTAGTATCTTGGTAAATATAATTTACCAAAAATATTATGTAGTTTTCTATTAAAGGGTCTTTTTTCAAGCATTTAATTTTGAATTTTGCTCATCTACGCAAACCAAACAATTTATATACCATGTGTAGGATTCATTGAGGGTCAGTCAGTATCAAGAAAAGAAAAACGTTACATGAATTGGGTCACCTAGCTCACCTACCTACCAAAGAGCAATTATAAACAATAATAAACTGGAATGATGATGAATTAGAATTTTGCACTACACACCATTTTTACGTACCTCAGTAGAACTTTCAGATGTACTGCATCTGTCGTCAGCTGGTGTTCTGCTGTGTTCTTTTTCTTTTTGGTTAGTGACGTCAGAGAATGATTTATGACGTCACAAAAAGCTTTTTTTACATTGTTTGAACCTACCTTAATCTAATCTATATTCCTTTTATATTTCAGATAACATTAACAGCCACCGTGTACTGTCGATACATATCCTGGCCTAGAGATACATTACTAGAATTTTTAGAGTCTGAACCATACTTGAAACAAGTCTTCGAGCATCTCATTGGAAATGACATCACCAAGAAAATGTACATACTAACAGAGAAGCAACTCAATACTCACGGGTCAAGGGCCGACATTCGGCTCCCCTGTGTTGCACGTGAAGCACCAACACACCATGATCTCAAAGGACATTTTGCCTCTGGTGCTATGGGGGCTTGTGGAATCGGTATACCTGTACTTGGAATAAGCCGATAAATCAATAATGACAAAACCATAGATTTTGATAAGATATTTTTTTTTTGCTTTGCCTTCCTCTGAAAAACACTTTTTGAACGTGTGATTCTTTATGCGTGTATTCTTAAAAGCATTTTTTATTGTTGATGCACCAACATGTTTACCATAGAACTTGTTTAATTACACTTAAAACATGTTTGTTTTTTAACTGATATACCAGGACAATATATTTTGGTTTACGTGATTGAAGTGTTAAGCCGCAGTGTTAAGCTGTATAAAAATGGAATATTCAAATAAAACAACAATATTTCAAAAGCACCCTCTTGTGTGTCCCGTTGCCAATCTCTTATACACTTAAAGTTACATTATCTTGAAGTTTTGGAATTTTTAAATTCCAAAAAATAAGTTTATATATAGAGTTGTTTGCAAAACCGCTTACGTCCGTTTTATACTTTCGAGAAAAGAGCAAACAACTGCTAGGACATGAAAATGTGTCGCAAAGTTGCTGATATGGATTTTATTAATTATGTACAAATATGTTTTATAAATAAGCTGTAATTTAGGTAATTAGTTAAATAACTTAATAACTTATTACTTTTGTTTTATTGTTTAACGTGTACGTAAGCAGTTTTGCAGATCGACTTATCAAATTTCAATTATACTACCCTTCAAATGGGATTGTTTTCTTCATTATCCTATAATGTATTTTACAGCAGATTTCAATATCTGGACATGTTTAATAACAATTACATAAAGATGGTCATATGATGTCTATACCTTGCTTAAAATGTTACATTTTCGGTATGACATTTATTAACCTTGTTTCCAGGATGATGCACAAGTAAGGGTCTGTCAAAAACTTATTTTGAAAAAAAATCGTCTCTACCGTTTCAAACAATTATCTCTTGTAGTTGTTATACATCTACAACATAGATAGAAACCAGCATTTGTTTGGAAAAAAATACCTACTTCCACAAAGGTGTCCATGGACAAACCAGATTTTAGCCTGTTTTGCGCAAAAAGTCAATGGTCTTACAATACAAGTGTTGTTTGAAATGTATACTTTTACCATATGCATGATATACACTGAAAATATCAATTAGTCATAAAACATGTCTTATTTCACGAATTAAAGGTTAGTCATGCAGAGTGATTTT
>JXSR01S059557.1:28759-38906 GCA_000969725.1 Ophiothrix spiculata | reverse complement strand
AAAGTTGAAACAAATCCGTGCAAAAATGAGATGCAGATATTGACAATTATTGGTGAAACAATCAAAGAAAGAGGATGCCAGACACATTCATCGGGTAATATTTGATGTTTACAAGATTACTTAAGTAAATTAGGTAAAAACTTTCTATGACATGAATTATTCGAATCATTAATGAACACATTATATATCATCGTATCAAAGATTTCATTGTGAATGTAAATAGGTGCATCCATTATCTTATTGTTGTAATATAATCATGATCAATGGTAGGAAATTATAGGATTTGAAGCAGTTTCGATCTTAACAGTTTTATTTTAATTGTTAGTTACAAAAAAATTAACGTTAGATCATCAGTAATAGACTAGTCAATTAAAGCTACAGTCCCTTTTCCGTCTCGCTCGGCTGAACGTCATGTTTACTGCCAGTTTTTGCCCTACTTCGTACATGTCAGAATATCCATATTTTTGGTGTGCACAAGGACTAAAGTCTCTACTTTTCACGTAAACCTTTACTAGTGATTTCACCTCCAGAATCAAGTTCAAAATGGCGTCAACAGTCTACATCGAAAACGTTAACGCTACTTTGTCAAATATGGCAACATTTTAATCATTTTGCATGACTCGGTTTCGTTAGTAACACTAGAAATACGTATGTCCTTCAAAATTGACAATGCCATTTGAAGGTCGTAAGACTTAAACATACGGGGTACTGCGTGCCATTATACACCCATTTTCCGTCACTTTAAATGACATGAAATATCAACAAACTCACATCTACTGCCATTTAACAGTTTTGTAGCAGTTTTTACATTTATTGTCAACAATGTATCGAAACTCTATTCAAATTTCACACATATTTTCCCTTAGTCTCATAAATTTGTTATCATAAAAACATGTGAATGTAAAAAGGATATACATACCCTACATCTTCGCCATTTGAATTTGATAGGGTCATAGCACACCGAAAATCGTGGAGTATCTTTCTTCATTCGTCTCTTGCTATAAACATCATTGTTAAATAACATCGCGTCTTCTTTATGTACCTGTGAAAAGACAAACGGAGTGTACGTTAACAAGGCAACCATTGAGGAAAAAATGTGCGAGGCCTCTATCATCGTGTATTCTTTCTGGAAAAAATGATAATACCGAATCATGTATGTATACATAAATAACAACCTTATGTGGACTAGACAAATAAACCATGCAACACAGAAAACTACAAAAACATTGAACTTCATCAGAAGGAACTTTAATGATGCATCAAGAGGCGTCAAAGAGAAATTATATCAAACATTTGTTCGACCGCATCTTGAGTATGCATTAGTAGTTTGGAATTATGTGTCTAAAGAAAACAACCAACTTATTGAGAGAGTCCAAAGACAAGCTGCACGGTTTGTCTTAGGAGTTTATGATAGACATTAAAGTGTTACTAGCATGCTTAAAATTTTAATAAATTGGAACACATTAGAACAATATATCCAATGTATTACTGCTTTTCACAAATTTGATGGCGAACTTGACTTTGATTTTAATAATAATGTTACCAAGAAAATAGATAGACCAAAACGCATTCCTTCCATGAACAATATCTAAATGGAATAAGCTTCTACAACAAATAATCAACATTACGGACTCAGATGCATTCAAATCAGCTATAGGGCCTAACGGATCTGAGGTCAGCTCCAGAACAAGCAAATTAACTATATGTCCACTCTCATCAGTCCTGTGTTACCATCTCTTGGTGATGGCTATGGGAATACAAAGGTGCAAAGGTACATTATTTCACAGTGAGGATCTGATATGCATTTACTAATATAATTTGTTAGCAACATTTATATATTAGTAAATCGAAATCCTTGCCATCGAGTCCATACGCCGGGGAAGTAGTGACGTCATAATTTGTGTTAATCACCCAACACGTGCGTTTTGGACCAAAACAAACGGTGTTACCATTTTTGCCGCACGTTAAGTCTATGGGGAAAAAAGTTCGACTCCGATTTTATACCATAACTTTCGTCTAAAAAAAAAATAAGGGAAAACATGCCGGCCTGTTATGCTGAAGATTGTGATCACAAGCCAGGACTTGACCCCTGCCGTTATATTCGTTTTCCAACCAAGAAAAATCAGTCTGATTTATATGTTTATGTACGCCTATTCTGTTAATACAGTTAATACATGCGATCAGTGGAACCACTCAGGACATGATCATTTAATTTGTTTGGGTCCAGATCGCACGTGTTGGGCTAATTATCATAAATGTGACGTCATTACTTCCCCAGCGTATAGAAATCCTTTGTATCATCTATTCATATTTTCCTAAACCTTCGGACCACCGCATTATTGAATACTAAAACCGATACCAATTTCGTTACATACCAATAAATTACATTTTGGTAAGTTTTAGGGTTGAGAGCCACAAGGTCGTATTTGCATTTCAACAATCCCGAGAACAAAAAATGTCAATGGGTCTTTCAGGTGAATGCTCTAATAAACCATTCATCATCAGATAACCACCAGGCCTTGAAACATTTTGTTCTATGGATTACTGCCATGCAAATACCGCCTTGTGGCTCTCAGCCCTCAAAATATAGAAATACGGTCGGATTTGCGACAAGAAACGTTCACAGGGACAGTAATTAATAGTATACTACCTTTAAACAAAGAACACGATCAAATCTAAATTGCTTTTATAAAATCTGAAAACTGAACCTTTACCAAAAAATAATTCATTAAGGTATACACTTGTCTACATTTGACCGGTCAGAGGTAGACAATTGTAAGTGTATTAATTGTGGGATCAATTCAAAAACATAATACTTTAATTTGTACTTATGAGTTTAAATAGGCTAGAAGGCGTTGTGTTATGAGGTAGGACGAATCTGCGTTACACACTGATGTAGAATGGAATTTGCATGTCCTTTCTTTTTAACGCATAGCAACTCCTGTTTTAAAGTCCCAATAAATTATATATCATTGTTGGAACAAATGTCATATAGGGTGTAAGTATAGAATTTCATGCAAAAATGGTACCATAATTGATTTCATCATATCTTTATAACTGTATGTAATTCAATAATCTGACCCTTCGATATATGAAGGGGGTACTATATACTTATAAATAAACCAAACTTGTAATGATGAATTTGCTTCTGTACTGACCTATAGTGTGATTAAATATTTCTTAAAAGTCAATTGGAATCCATTACTACAAATACCAATTTATATGACTTCATCCACAATTTCTTTTCATAATCATCCACAATTTCTTTTCATAATCACTGATTTCTCATTTGTTCATAAAAAAATAATCCTTCAATAGGTACAACAACAGGTAAAAGCCAATGCTTATAATGCACCGTGTAGTCGCTTCAATGCATTGTAATGCATACATACTTGCTACAACCATTGCATCCTTACACCCCCACATTGCGCCATTTGAATGCAATTATTTCAAAAAGTAAAAAATAATTGAATATGAAACAATGGGGACTTATAGCCGGATAAATTGTCAAGGTTATGGTCCATAAACCAAATCAATTGATCACTCCTAGCTGAAATTATGGTAGAAATACTCCACCCTTTTACATACCTCACCTTGTGACAAAGGCCAGAAATGATTTTAACCATATGTGTGGTGCTCTGGCAAAATGAGCGGAAAGTCGCGATTTTCAAAATTGAGTTTATGACATATTCTAATTCTCTATTATCTCAGCTTTCGAATGATATATAAAATGTCATACTTTCTTTCTACAATTTTCAGTTAGAGATCGAAATACAAGACAGTCCACTCAAAATCTGGCAGTAACAAACTGTCGCAAATCAATTTTAAAGTTACTGATTACTATAGTGTATAATAGCGAAACGCGATCAATAACCCGTGAATAATTGCACTTCCCGGCATAGCTGACCTTTAAAACGCCAGGTATATGTTAACACCTATACATTAATGCGTTTTATGTCAAAAAACGAAATTTGATCTTTTCACCATATTTTTACTGTAGCAGCCATTTATTCAAAATCTTCAATCGCGACTTTCCGCTCATTATGCCAGAGCACCACACATATATTAATGTATATGGATTAGGTGTAATTACCCGAAAAAGTGATGGAAACGGATACACTCTAATTCAGGTATTTACTAAACCTCAAGTACCGATTTTGTATAATGTCAGTTACTGAACCAAATCTGTACCTATATATTTCTCTTTCTAAAAATTCGAATGGACAAAGTCATTGTCAACATGCAAGAAATCACATTTACCATAAATTAGGATGACGTAATGTACAATGTTTTCATTATAAAACTATATATTAGAATGAAACGCTATCTTGTTGTCGTAGTATTGGTGTATCAACGTAATACCCTTAGGCAGGGATCGAAAGGATAATATATTTATAGCGCGCCCATCAATCATTAGATAAAAACCGTAAAAATTAACGGATTTGATAGATTTTATGGAATAGACATTTTGAATGCCAAAGATTACTTTTGTCATTTTATCCTTAAGCTTTCTTCACAATAGAATGGCAATGTCCAAGTGGGATTTGCTGTCAAATTGGTCAGATATTTTTCAAGCGTGTTCAAATAATCATCAGTGTAGAAATAATGAAGAACCGTAATGCATCAAAGTTCTTTTATAGTAGAATGTAATTCCACAACGCATTATGCAGGCAGGTAATTTCAGAAAGAAAGAAAAAACAATTCTAACCTATTCTGTTTACAAGTTTGACAATGAGTTTGAAATGAAAAACATCATTTACCCGAGACTGTATACTTAGTTTTAGCTAAATCAGTTAGGCATTTGCTTTTTGTGTAAAGGTCTTGGGTTCCAAAACTTCTGGCGCAAATTTGATTACAAAATCAAAGTGCACTTTATTGCTATTTAAACGTAATCATGAACGAGCCGAAAAAAAGAAAGAACAACGTGAAAAGGGTTAGAACACATGTATAGTATGAGTCAAAATGAAGCTGACCGATATTTACGACTGTATAACACAAGAACTACTGATGTTTAAAACCATTGTTAAGGGTAAATGACTTCCATCTGCTCAGGAAAATGTGAATCCTAACTACTTTTTAATGATGAAAAGATAAATAGTTTCCACCGCATTTGCGGGGACTCGAACCATGGATTATGGCAGGGGTCAGTCATGCATTACGAAGCGAGGGATCTACCGCTGACCTATCCAAAAATTGTGATATTCTTATATGTGTAAGTATTAGTAAAAACTTGCAGTAAAAATGACGTTCAGCCGAGCGAGACTGATTTAGGGACTGTAGCCTTAAGCATCTTGAAAATACGCAGAGTCTTTTATTTATTTTAGAAAAGAATAAAGGAAATCGGTAATTCCTAAGAAAAGTTGTGCCTCTTTTAGTACAAGATGTTCATATGTTAAATGAGCGTAATCTCATCACATTTTTCGGACGCATTTGTGACGCGTTACACCAAGATGTACATGTTAAGACCAAAAATCATAACTGAGTTTTTGGTATAATTAGGAAGCGTATAATTAGGAAGCTTGTTTAATCAGCTTTAATATAATACCAAAATTAAAAGCATCGGAAATTCAAATACCAAATTATGACAGAACACAGAATGATACCATAGACGGTTTTAAAAACACACTTCTGAGAAAAACGTGTTAATCATGATAATTTTTAACTCAGTTTGACTGGATCTGTCTTGGTCACAAACATCACAAACAACTCAATTTTTTCACATTTAGAACTGATTTGTTCAGAAAACAAGTTCATTCATTGAAAATATAATACTTGAAGGACCTCATTTTTTACAATATCTAAAAATCGATCTCCCGGCCATTTGCACTCATTTTTCAACTTCATAATCGGGTTTGTCAGCAAGTTGTACCTTTTGATATAACGCGTCACATTTGTTCAATCTTTGGAGTCGCATTTGACTTAAATCTAAAAGTAGAAGATTCATTTTTATGTACTATCTCTTGCCTTATTTATGAGCCTGGACAACATGCCGTCTCTAATAAATCTAAAAGTAGAAGATTCATTTTTATGTACTATCTCTTGCCTTATTTATGAGCCTGGACAACATACCGTCTCTAATAAAACTGTTGTTCTGTCTTAAATTAAAATTATTGTAAACATCGTTCTACATATTCACATACTTAGTGAGTTTAAATATTCTGTTTGGTAATGAATTGATGTATTTATGTCTTGAAATTGTGTTTGTGTGATATGTATAAAAACTTTTTGAATAAGTGTTATGGTGTTGCATTTATTTTCACCTCTTTTTGTCTTTTTGTCATGTACATTTTATTGTAGTTTTGTAAGAATGTCTTAAAGGGACTGGCCTAGATTCTTCCCACTAATTTAATACCTATATATTTGTTTACTTGAATCGACAGAACATGTTTATAGTAATATTATCTACAAGTAGTTTTTCATAATTTTGAGGAATATTGGAGAAATTGCAATTCTTTATCTACTTTAATTTGTGCGCAAAAATGCGGTGTGAAAACAGTGTTTCTAGTTTGGAAACGTACAAATATTTTGTTTCTAAACCTGTGACAGGTAAACAAATTATTTTTGATGAAATTGTTTCTCTTTTAATATGTATTAAATTATCTCCAGGACCAGGAGCTTTGTTAGGTCTTTTATCTGGTAAATCCATCTGAATTTAGGATAACACAGGATAGCCATACCACCATCAAAGAATGATATATTGCAAAGTAATTCTCTCTCAATTTGAGGCATTTGTGTGTAAATTTGTGCACCTTTTTGGATTTTACTATACTTTTAAGCTTTATTTAGAGCATTTCCATAAGTTTTTAATTCTAGGTGCAATCTAGGCTAGACCCTTTAATTTGAATGAATAAATGAAACGTATTCTTCAAACTCAAAGTATGTATTCATCTGAAGAAACTAATCCCCAAAGCATTAATAACGTACCTTCAACTGCTTATTACATTATATAGGCACTACCATAACCAGAAGTGAGAGTGTACAATGTTAGTGAAATTGTCGTCATAAGATCGATTAAGATTCTGTTTTGCCGGATGTTATTTCAACATCATCATGGCGATAGAAATATGTTTTAAGAAAAGTAGCTTAAGGTGCAAAATGTTTTCATTGGGTAAAAATGGTAAGGTATGAACCGTGGAAAAAATAAAAGCGCATTTGATTTATAAACTCTTTAAAGTGGGTAGGAAGCAATACAAACAAATATTACTATAGAAAGAGAAGAAAATGAGTATCATTTCTGACTGAATACTATGATTATCAATGATCATTATGTCCTTGATCTTTTCAATGGTGATGTGAATTAACACACTTCAAATTCTTTATTTCTATTGGTTCAAGAATGCATCATAAACAAGAGAATACACGGTGTGTAGATGAGTTTCAAATGATACCAATTTTCATTCCATAATTATTACCCAACTCCAGATTCTAGCAATTATTATTCATTTCGTTTTGTCCGAAATGCATGCCAACAGTCATTTTCTCATATTAGTCGATGGCGTCAGAGAACAATCCAGTGATGAAATAGCTGGATGAGGTCTAGATCGTTATTTCATCATATGATATGAAGTTAATTATCGGAGCAACTGAAGCTTTACTAACGTTTCAATGCATATCCAATCTCCAACCAGAATTCGTTTAGAATATGATCACCCTTTTTATGCACAGACTCAAGCTTTTAAGGTGGATGAAAATCTCGAAGCAATCGTGGGACTGAAAGTGATTATCACCATAAGTCAATAAACACCCTGAAAGCATGTCAGTGGAAAACTTAAGCTCTTTCAATGGGCGTGATAGGTTTAGTTTATAATAGATATGAACATAAGTAATTCTCCTATTTCTCCTATGATTCGATAAAACAAGATTATAGTACATAGCCATGATGGTTGGAAGGAATAATACAAAGAAAGGTTAAAGAAAGAGATGACAATACGTTTAGGCGATAATCCATATTGACGGTCTTCATTTTACTTCTCTTGAATACTTTAATTTCTACTTATATAATATGGGTAGAAAATCGAGTAAGTGCTATAGAAAAGGTAATTGCTACTTTCCTGGCTTCGACATTTTATCTCAGACAATTTGATGCTTTATTGTAATGAGTTGAAACAACAACAACAACATCATCATCAACAATAGTAACAATAAACTAACGATCGATGTTGTTGCCACGACAATCGCATCATGATTACACTTCAGCGCAGAACTAGTGATTTAGCGTCAACGTCAGATTACATTAGTTAACAAAACTTGAAACTAAAACTCAAATATGCTGACTTGTTCTTTGTTCAAGAGGTACAATTTTGTAAACTTTGAATCTGAACAAATCTACTGTATCCTTTTTCAAACTCATCTAATTAAGAAGGTAAAATTGATATAATCACAACTTTTTATGGTTATGTTGTTGTTTCATGTCGGTCAGAAATCACAGTATACAACATTGATGGCATAACTTTGAGTGCAATATCTCAACAAAACCGCAGTATAGCAGCTTATAGCTAATTCTAACTTAACTTAAAAGAAACCTAATAAAAATCCATCAAAGTACACGTTTGCTAGTGTTTATTTTTCAAAGCCTTAATTAAATTACTTTGCTAACGTGATACACAACCCTTTTTAGTAGACTGTTTCTTCAATTTTATATATTTTGGCTTTTACTTTACTTTCAAGCCTGATAATTGAATATTTAATTTAAAATACATTCTGTTACAAATCAATCAGGATGCTATATAAGCTGGTTTGTAATTGATGTGTATCTTGTCAAGTTTAACATTAAAGAAGCAATGAGAGAAAAAATGTTTTTTCAAAAGTTATTCAAAATCGCTAACATCATTCTTATTCATATAGTAGTTTAAGATTTATTAACATATCCTGGAATTTCATTGCAGTTGTATAAGCTTGTAAACTCATACCATATTTTCCAATTAAAGAACCTTTCATATTTTTGAAATAGAAAATGTGTACAGCAGTTTATTGATCTACTCAAGCTGCAGTCACACAAATCTTACACCACCCATCTTGATAAATTCTAAAATAAATATACCAACAGGAAAATTTTCAATTTCGGCTTTAATAATTGGTTTATAGACGACACCGTTAGGTTTAAAAGGCTCTAATGGAAGAAATTGCGATTAAGTTACATACTTAAATATTTCTAATCCTAATTTCTGAATGTTGAGTTTAGAATTATTTCTTCTAATTAGTTTTACTGAATGCCTACACTTGACCATGTGTTGAAGTCAAGGTGATATATTTTAATTGTATAAAAGTAAGCGAAGTAGAAATCTAAGTTGATTTATGCGTATAGCTGCAAGGTTAGCAGTCAAGATAACCTAATGGCTTCTTATTTGCATGTGAATGAAAAATAGGTTTTACGTTAGCATATAAGGTAATGGGTATGTTTTGCAACTCTAAAAGTGATATGTTGTTGCAGAGAGAATATATATTTTTAAGAATTAAAAACAAATAGTACGTTAATGCTCTTAGTTTGAGGATGATAGAATATTTTCTTTCAATTGCTGCAGAGCGCTAAGTCTATCGTCATCTGTTGTGAAAGAGTCATTTCCTTTTCGTTTATTGTAAATAGTAAAAGATTCATTTCGATACAACTTTTGCAATTATAGCATATTAACCTAAAATGTTACAAAATAAAAACACATAATTACAAAACTGCGAAAAATTCTATAAATTCTCATTGCGTTCTTTTGTGGAAACAATAGTTCATAACGTTGAGTGGGTACGCAGCTGAAAGTGTTCAAATACTGAAATATCATTTTATGAATAGTGTTGTGATCAGTGAATGATGCATTCGTAAATTGGATTGCAATAACAATGAAGAGATAATGCATGAGCATTGCTAAAAATTCTAAGAAATGTGACTTACTGGACCGAATATGCTACGTATTTAATATGTCGTTCTCATAGAATTTTTTTTTCTTGTCGGTTCAAGTTATATCAAGATATGAAGTGTCGAAATTAAAAAAATGATAATTCAGGAGTATACAAATATTGAATGCCTGAGAGTGCAATAGTACAAAATATATCATGAGGTCAAATTTGGACTTTTCTATTTCACGAGGCGTAGCCGAGTGAAATGGAACAGTCCAAATTTGACCGAATGATATATTTTGTACTATTGCACGAGCATAAG
>JXSR01S059546.1:48687-58921 GCA_000969725.1 Ophiothrix spiculata | reverse complement strand
GATTTGTAGATATCATTCGCCCAATTATACGATATTATTATCAAAACATCGACGGATACGATATATCATTAGCTGTCGAAATATCGTACACCAGATTTATCGATGTTATTTTCAAAATATCGACAAGTACGATATATCGATAAACCTTGAAATCCAATATCGGCAATATCGATGTTTTTAAAAAATCAATATATCTCGATATATCGAATTATCGACCATGCTTAATGGTCAAGTTCCTTGCTAGTGCTCAGGTACCTAGGCCTAGGGTCAGAGAAACAATTGACAGGTGCATAAATGTGCCTGATTTTATTTTATTAAACGAGATGTGCATTGTTGCTAAATTATGAAATATGTATTGTCTAATTTGTCCAAATTTAATTCTCAGTTTCATTTGAAAGACATCACTGAAGTTTCAAAATTTCAGTAGAATTTATTTACTTATCCTATGTGCTTCACTCCATAAATATATTTGCTATTGCCATAGAAGAGAAGAGATCAAAGTTGGCCAATAAACCTTTACGAGATTTCCCATTTCTTGTACAGAATCTGAAATATTCTTAATTTGTTCCATTGAAATGCATTATGTTCTTGGCCAAATTGGCCAAATTGAGAAGCTCGCTGTGGCTGTAATCAGAAACCACTTTAGGGTTTTTGGCATATACCCATAAGGAGATGAATATTTTTAACTTTTTAAACTATATTTCCTAAATGGTATTGATCAGTATTATAGGCCTATCTGTTAACGTATAATCTTATTGCAAAAAAAATGAAAAAAGAAGAGGAAAAAGAAAATTGTGTAAGAGTGATTTAAAGAAAATTATTAGATCTAATTGAAATAAATAAAATAGGAAAAATGTGTTTCGAGAGTGGGGTCGAACCCATGCCTCCTAGATTTTAATCACTGCACATTAGTCTGCTATGCTAACAGACCTTATGATAATTTCGTGGGAAATTAATACGTACAGGTTTCTATTTTGGGCAAACCAATTCGTTGTGAAATGCACACTAAATTTTATGAATTAAATATCAATTTTGGAGTCAAATTCTGTCAATTATTGTTATATTTAGGAAAACATAGTATTATTTTACAAATTGTATAGACTATTCAGGATAGGTTTGAAGCAAAATTGGTTTGCAAACAGGCGCAGAGGTTCATGAGCCAGCATTGATATCTTCTCTTTTTCCATATTACAATTTTCATGATTACTTATGATATCTCCAATATGGAACCTGCCTTAACCATAAAAGAAGCAAAGTATGGGAAATATTTTGGCAACAAAAATCTAAAAAATTGAAGCAAACAGACTGGGCTCTTTTACAGATTACTATCAACTAACACATTACATACCTTATATGTGAATTAACACCAATATTTTGGCTTTCTGTTCTATTTCCAACTCATACTCAATCATGACTGCTTTGCCTTTTGCTTGGGTGATAATATAACAGATTACATTCCTAACAGTGCCTCCTCCAGATGAAGCGTCAAACCCAGTCCGTGTAATTGAACTCAATTGGGCAGCGTGTGCTGCTCCTCGGGATTTATGTAAGTACTTATGTGACCGTCCTTCTCAAACCTTGAGTTATTTTTTCTTTTTAATGCACATTTTCTATGTGCCTTTTACTAGGAAAAGATAGTTTTCAGATCCATTTGAGTTGAAATGAAGGGTATAAACATTCAAATCCATAAAAAATCTAAATTTCATCAGTTTCATTATACTTATTTTACCCTTCATCTCAAAATAAAAAGTATTTACTTAATTTTAGGTTTTTAGTGAATGGTCACATATTAAAATTTAATCATCTAGATACCCAGGGGGCCACTGAGCTAAGACATAACATAAGACATAAGACATAACTTTATTTCCACAATGTTAAGTATACATGTACAGTAAAACAAAATAATTTTAATACAATATACAGATAAAACATGTGGAGGAGAACTGGATAATAAGCTTTAAAGGCCTGTAAAGTCCCAGTCTCCTAGAGATACATATGAAATGATACTCAAGTTACATTAAATAGGTTAAACATCTAATATCATCAAAATGATCAACTCAACTTAATACTGTGATATTCGATATCATCTGAAAAGTCCCCCCCCCCCCTTTCGGGGTGAGCCATCACATATATGTAGAAGCTTTTTCAACATTCCTTATTTATGTATCAGAGGGTGTTTTAAGTATTTCCCACCATTCAATTCAAACTGCTATTTCCACAGCTTATAAACAGCACACTGAGTGAACCAACTGCATAGACTTATATGATAAAACTGGAAAACTTGCTACAGAAAATTTATTATTTGTCCAAGTGTGAATGAAAAGGACCTTCAGAAAGAGGATAATCACAGCTTGATATCAATGCAAACAAATCTCACATGGACAGAGTTTTTCATTCCCAAAATACAGTTTGAAATAGAGTAAATTCAAACTGTTAACCATACAAATGAATAATGCAGTAGTGGAGTGACCTTGGTTAACATTCCATTGGGTCTACTGAATGTTGCTGTGTGTTATGGGAATTAGAGCTTAATTCACCCTCTGTTTATGGATGTAGCCATTTCATTGAAGTACTAAAAGTATATATGATACATATAATTATTTTAATATTCCATTCAAATGTAATGAGCATGTCTTTGAATCCTTTTGGTTTTATTTCAGTCTTAGTACACCTGACATGTAAAGGAACACATACTGCAAGTGATGATTTACAATATGCAGCACAACAACTCTTCCAGCCTCTTACTCAAGGTTAGTATATTAGTAACATTCTCATGCTAGTGTAAGAGTCTGTGCCATTTTTGTAGCATTACAACAATGTAATTTTATTTCTTTTTTCCAGGTGAATATTTTGCTCTTGCTGTGAACAGAAAATCCAAAGCCAAACTCATGAAGTCATAACCTCTTTTTTCCGATTCCAGTGATATTTATCAAATAGTTAAAATCAATCAATTTTGAATCAATCCTCAAACGCGAAAATAAAAACTTGCGAAATATAATTTCATTTATCATTAAATTATAAGTTTCTGCAGTACCAAAATACGTAACAAGCAAATCAGTCATGGCGAATCTGTTTGTGTAAAGTTATTGAATTCGGAAGTTTAACCATTTAGCCAGCCAAAATCAAGATTGATGTAGATGGTAAATATGAGGCAAATATTACATGTTTTGGTGAGAAAAGTTGGTAGTACAATGATACATTTGTACATTCAAGGAAATGATCTTGAGACATGCCATTTACTTTTTAATCAACGTTTTACACAATAAAATGTGCCGATATCGGCGATGAATGTTGTTTATAGACCCGTATAAGCTTACTCGCAAAAGCATCTTAATTTTAATAATTGCAAAAATAAAAACACAAAATGTCTGTTAGCCAAAATTGCAAAATATCTTTTCGCGAAGACATTGACTTTTACAGTACTTATTGTATAAAGCACATTTCGCTGCCTTAATAAAGCACTATCAAATGCATTATTATTATCATTATTATAACTTTGTTTCAGATGAGGAGGATTTTGACACTGACAAACCCAAGGTGCTATGGTCATTATTTTTCAACCAAGTTGATACCAGTGAATGTGATGATGATGTTCTAGCAGAAGGGGTTGCTAATAATGCCCTGGTGACTGCTGGACCAGGTACATCAGTTGGCTTTGAACATGCTGTCAATCAGGTAAGGGACCACTTCACTCCAGGAACTGCCAGTTCTGGACGGTTGCTATTGTTTTGAACAATGGCAGCCGCCAAAATTAATAGTCCAAGCGTGAGAGACCTCCTTGCTCTTCTTGGCTTGCCATGTTTTAGCATTTCACATTTCTGACTGTCCATCTCAAATCAGCTGTAAATGCAGCTTGCCATTTTCACTTTTTTAAATATTTGCAAAGACCATGCTATAAGGATTAAAATGACACCTCATTGAACTTCACACAATTTTCAGAGTCAAGTTATAGTCCTTTAAATGGTTTGGATCGTGAATCTGTCAAAAAATAAATTTTTGGAAAATACGATCTTGACACATATTTTCACCTGTAGCGCAAAATGAAGTTTGCTGCATTTACGGCTCCTTTGAAATGGACAGCCACATTTGGAAGAGATATGCTTTGCAAGCCAGAGGAAGCATTGCTGATAATACCTGCTGAACAATGTTTAGTGAACATGCATATATGTAGGCCAAAAGGTGACACTGTAGAACAGCACAGGACTTCAAATTAGTAGGTTATGAGTTTGAGTCCCTTTCCGCAACAGCTAGTAGGGAATATTCTTGGGCAGGACAATTATATACTATAGCTCAAAATGAAAAGTGAAGACTTTACTGAAGGCTCATAGTGGATGGTCACATATATCTATCACAAAGTAGTAGGTTGCGAGTTCAAGTCCACTTTCCCATCAGCCAAAAGGTATATATATATTCTTGGGCCAGACATTTGGTACTTATTCTGTTGGACGCACTGATGTCACAGACTAGAATCCTGTCTTCTGATTGGTCAATTGAGGCTGTTCCATGTTACTCCCTGGCATGAAACATTGCATTGACAAAGTCTGCAAAATTGATCTTTGCAGCTAAATTATTTTTTGTATCAATCCCTTTCTTTGATATATTGTGCATAAGTGTGTCCTTCAACTTTATGTAAGAAAAATTTAATGAATCAGGGCGGAATCATAAAATATTTTGGAAATATTGGTTCACTCCATAGACATCGCACAGTAAGTTTCACGCCAGTAACAATGAATGAGTACGTCAAATTCAACAACTGCGTCCGACAGAATACCTTCATTGTTCTCAGAGATATTGGGTAACTATAGTGGGAATCATTAAAGTCAAAGTAAGAAAGGGCATGCACATTTTCTGTTTAGCCACTTTAAATGGATCAAAATAATTGCAACAATTACCTCAACAGCTGCAGTGCATTAATATGACTTGAAGCAGCATTTTTATCTGGACGAAAATGTCATATCCTTATGTTATGAGACAGTCTTTGTCTCTTAGTATTCATTGTACTATGAATGTTTTCTATTTTTTCCTATCTAGGCACGCCGCTTATTTGAAAGGATATGCCCAGGGGAGGAATTCCTGCCACCAGCTCCAGATCCAGAAGATATTATATATGAGGACCCAGCCAGGCATAACCCAGGCAATCATAAAGAGGTAAAATCTCACATCAACATATCTCAACAGGCGTCAAAATTTCTTAGGGTTAGCCATGCAGAAGCAGCAGTTATGCCTTATACCTAATGATGTATCAAACAATGCTGGTCACCTAACAGAACCGTAGTTTCAGGCGATCAGTCACGAATTGGTTTAGTGACCTATCAGTTCTGTCAATTATGAAATAGTTCTTAGATATTTTGTTTTTACCAGGGGATATCAAAAGTGAAGGAGCTTTATCAATGCCATTCTGTCAGCATAATTGCTGGAACCATCATCTACTTAGCTTTCATCTTTCATTTGTGATTGTCTTTTGATTATTATATAGGCCTTTCAATTCAAAGTGAACAAAAACATGACATGGAAGGCCAAATTTAAGAAACATCATTCACTGCTTATTTTGTCAGGAGTTTAAAAGGGAATGTACATTTCTGTTTTGATTTTCATCATTTGTGTGCTAGGAGCATCTGTCCTTTTGATTAAACTGTTACTAAATTTAGTATACAAATGTTTAAAATTTGCATATCTTCTATTATGGTTGAACATTCAGTCTTCAGTAAGTGTCACATAGATTGCTGTTTACTTGTACAAATCATATGCTGTTGTTTCATTACTGTACGTGGCAAGAATAACAGAATATATGTTTCTTCAGATAAGAAATTATGACTGAACTTGAGATAAAAAGAGAATACCAATGTATATGTAACTTTATATAACTTCATAGCAATCAAAAGTTCAGATCTTAGCATCGAAGTTTGTTTGCAAGCCATGCAGTTTAAAATCCATAATATAGTCGACTTAAATCTCTATAATCTAAGCTATGATAAATGCTTTCTAATAGTTTAAAAAAAGAGTAACTACTCTATACATGTGTTAAATTCCAGGTTGGATTCGAAACTCCAAGCAGTGACAACGAAGCAAAACTAAGTGAAGATAGCAAAAGTACAGAAAATGATAACAGTAATGAGCAACCTTCTGATGAGAGCCAAAGGAATGCCAAAGAATCTGAAAATAGTCAAACTGAAACAAGTGACAGTCAAGATCAGTTGTGTGATAGTCAAAACACTGAAACCATCTCTGAATCTCAAACTAACTCTGCTGATGATAAGCTTACAAGTGAGACCCAAGATGCGAGCATCACGTCTTCAGTTTCAGCAGATAATAAGGATACTGAATAGAGAAGTAATATATTGAAACAATATCTCAGGCGAAACAAAAATATTTAAGCTGAATGAAGGAAATAAAAAAGGGAATGGGTGCTCATTTGACCGCCTCACCCCTCCCTTATGGGACCAACAGATGACATGATTGTCACTCATTAAAGGCAAGCAATTGACCCGCGGCCATTTTTCTGGAGCACCTGTGATACTCAATAGGCAAATCATAATCAAATTCTACACACATAACTCAGTGCGATCGAAGCATGGATTTGCGTGTGAAATAAAATGCACATGTCATGTTTTTCTTCAAACATGACATTTACCACAAAACCGACAGAATACTGGCACTCTACAGCAGGCTTTAACTAGCGGCGCGCATGCCAAATTTGGCGTTTTGACAAGTACTGATTGGCGCTTTGACACGCTCTAAAAACAAAGACACTCCCTAAAAACAAAGAAATACATTAGGAATACACTGAGAAGTAGGCAAGTTTTTTTGAGCTTTCACCTATAATTTTTTCATTTATGTGGCGCACTCTAAGGACTAATTGAGAACCGGTATCTCAGCTCCAATCACAGGGTCAGTGAGTGCAGGTTCCCCTTTTTATATACATTGTGTATGAGTGTGAAATCAATTATAACCATAAGCAAAGGAAAAATTTATTAGACAATGTAAACAAAAATCCAGTGTAAGGATGTAAACATAGTTGGCCTCTAAACAAAATATTTGCTACCAAACATTTGGTCGTGACGTCAAAATGACGAGTGATTCCAAATGAAATAACTGCAACACCGAGTTGAGACCAAATAAAATTTCGTGCTAAATTGCACATGTATTGAATTGCTATATACATTGCACCAAATGTTTGTTACCGGCTTATACTTTAAAGTCGATGGCAAATATTTGGTGACGTTACGATCAAATGTTTGGTAGCGAAAATTTTGTTTGGAGGGCGACTATGTTTTGAGCCTAATATGGATTGCATTTACAAACAATGGGGCCCTGTACTTCAGATTTTTGTTTAAATTGTCCAATAAATTATTGTTTGACCTTATAATTATATACAGCTGTGTATGTCTTTGTGCAAAGTATATCTAGTGGATAGTTCAATTCTTTGGTCATACACATATTGGTGATAAGTATGACCAGAATATTGTATGGCCCTGAACTTGAAAATATGTGTTGATATGGTAAACAAAAATCCAGTGTTAAGATTACATTTACAAACAATGGGGCCCTGTATTTCAGGTTTTTGTTTAAACAGTTCAATAAATTATTGTTTGACCTTATATACAGCTATGTCTTTGTGCAAAGTATATCTGGTGGATAGTCCAACTCTATGGTCATACACATGTTGGTGACAAGTATGACAAAATATTTTATGGCCCTGAACTTGAAAATATGTGTGTTGATATCGTCTTGTCAATATTTGGTATGTGAAGTGATGGTTAAAAGTGTAAATTGTCCTATATTCATCTATAAAAATCTTGCCCATTCTTTGCTAGTCACATTAACAGAGTATGACAAACTATTTCATTTGTAATTAATGACCATGACTTGGCCCCATATGGCTTAATTCACATTACATATGCATTTATTACATTCTTGATTTCAAACTATGACCCAGATAGCAAAACATGGTTGGGCCATCGTTAGCAATGGTTGGCACGGTCGTGGTCGCAGAGCCAATGTTGGGCCAACGTTGGATTAACATCATATTACTTGGTTGGCAGATGGATGGTAAACAGACGTTAGACCGACGTTCATAACGTGATAGAATGTGGGCAGAGCTAATAGACTGATGTTATTTGGCCAGGTTAAATTCTAGTTCGAGTTAATTTCATCCAAATCAAGTTATTTACACTAATTTGTACAACAATAATGCATTGCAGTTAGTCAAATAAATGAGAGATTTCAGGATTTGGGCATTATACAAGGCAGAAAAGCAAGACATGCTTTTGTATGTCCTCCCATCATTGTTGAGGGGTACAACTTCTTTACAAAGTGGGAGAAACCCGTAGTCAAATTCATCGCAATTACTAGAGATTTTGAAACTCACTTCCTGATTTAACTTAAAAGCTGGTTTTCCGACATTGGCCCAACATTCAGCCTACAGAATGCTGACGTTGGTCCAACATAGCGCCAATATATCGCATCGATATTGGCTCGATGAACAAATGATATGAACCCAATGTCATTTTTTCCAATTTTGGCCCAACATAATCGGCTAACTTTGGCTCAACGTTGGGCCAACTAAACTTTGCTATCTGGGGAATACTATATTAATCATTGTTAAGCCATTTGGAAGTGCAACATCAAATAACATGGAGAAAAAGCTTTATTATATATCTATTTATTTCATTTTGTAGTAAATTTATTCCCAAACATTAAAGTAAATAAAGTAATCATTTTCCATATTCAAATCATGTTATCCTACAGCGAAGACCTGTGCAAGTTTTCTGTCATAATATGCTGCAGACCTCATTGCGCTGTATATAGTAGCTTGTTGCATCATGTGTAGGCTGTAGGTGCTGCAAGCAATCTTGTTTCTACAAAATATAAAGTTGTCAAGATCCAGTAGAGCTCTTTTACATTTCCCCCACAAGATCGTAAAAATCATGTAAAATCAGCCTGTTTTTAATGATTTTTACCACTCAGCCCGTCTCAAAATCGACAAGTCCCCTTTAACCCCCAGCAAGGAAAAATCCCATGGAAAAATCCTTGGCATGCCAGTGCAATGAGTCATTGCCATTGACAAAGAAAAGGGGAAATTGCCAAGGAACATATTATAGGGAATAAATAGATCTCCTCTCCGCCATTTTCATTTGACTGTCGTGTAAATCCTATAAGATGGCGACCATCTTGGATTGTCGCGCATAGAGGACAGTTATTGTACCTGCGACATTTTAGGTTTCAGTGCGCCCCACTTGGAGAGTCTTCAAAACGGATTGTGGGAAAATTGTTGTATTTTGATCAGAGCAAGTCGCAATACACGCTACTTGTAACACAAACACAGTTTGCGTGAAACAAATTTCACACGCTGTATGTGCGTTAAGTGAAGATTTATGGTGCGTTCAGACTCCAGCGATTTTATCGCAGCAACATTGCTCAATACGCAGTTTTAAAGCGCACCTCCTGTAGCGAGTGTTAAGACTGCATATCGAGCGATGTTGCAGTGATGAAATCGCTTGACTCTGAATGCAGCATCACGCGGTCTGCCTGGATATCGGGCCAAACTCCGAATATATCCTAAGGTACAATAAATCTGCTCCATGAGTGACACAAGAAAGCGGCGAGTCCAGATTCCCCTATAAAAATGTCCTTGGAAATTGCAGATATGGTATATATAATTCATCATGTGAATGCAAGCCGTACACGTGCAGTGTAATTTTTCATGAATTTTTAAGGTTTTTTTGCATTCTAGTGACAAATTATTAAAGAAATATAATTTCAGATACAACTTTCTTTATTTATTTATTCTTTACTAAACAATGCTGTTGGATTATTAAAATTACAAGCACCTCTTCGAAAACCCCAACCAAATTTAGCCATCCATATCTCAGCATTGACTTTGCCACAACTGCGACACAAATTAGTTGTGCCTCAATTGTCTTATCATTTGTTGTTGGAAATGAAACAAACATGTACATGGTGCCTTGTTCTGTGATATTAATGTGGTGCAAAATTATTTAGTATATGTATCAATTATGGAGAATAAATATGGTTATTGTTGTTCAATACCAAATGGATCCATTATATTTTTGAGCTATATTGATCATTTATTCACCAAGAATTTGATTTATTGTGGAGTTTGTAACATGAACAGCTGTTTTTTTATATCCCTTGAAGATGTTTGTTTTAATTTCAGATCAAGTTTGTGTCCTTTACTCATTTATCATTTTTAAGCGTTGGTCACAACCCGTTT
>JXSR01S059546.1:28571-39183 GCA_000969725.1 Ophiothrix spiculata | reverse complement strand
TGTGGCTAATATAGAATACCAGTAAATGCATTGTAAATTGCTGCTACATCAAATTTGTCTATCATTCATCTCGTATAAAATACTTGGGTGTGTTCATATGATAATGATGATCTTTGCCGTAGTGATGGTGCGGTTTCAACTCCCCAAATCTGAAAAAAAACACCAAAATTTAAGAATATTAAATCAGTTTAAATATCTCTGATTCCCATAGAAGGAAGTGTGATGTGAGCTGCAAGTTGTTAGCTTCATCCATAACTTTGAGGTTAAACCCAAATATTTTAGTAAAATCCGGTGGGGGGGACTAATATGTGTGTTCGGGTAACCACCTGAGTTCCGCAGGTTGCGGAAGTGACCCTAAGTGAGACCAAAAATTGGCAAAAGTGGGTGAAATGATACCCTATCTGAGACCATAAATCGACCATATCTACTCGAATAGATACCCTATCTAGGTTCATATCTGTTCAAAAGAATACCTAACAAAATAATTGTTACAAAAAATCATCGGTAAAATGTAAATTTTCACCATTTTAATACTTTAAAAAAGTATTTCTAAGTATTTAAAGCGCTTTTATTTGCAATTGAAGATATTATTATCATCAATTCAGCCATTCTTTCTTAGTTGGATCCCATAAGAGACTTAAAAGTCAAATTTGATACCCTATGTGAGACTTGCAGAGCAGCAGGTTGATTTTGATACCCTATATTGCAAGTCTCGAGACCAGTTCTCTCACCTCTTTGGTAATGCGGGTGGTTAGCCTGTAAAAAATACCAAGTTACAATCCCCCCCCCCCTCGGAGTAAAATTGGGGATGTGTTCTTTATGGACTATCCAGGCTTGTTCTCTTTGCTTAGGTCTGGCGTTCCATCACTTTGTCATGAACACTCATATTTCCCCGACAGACCTACCTAGATAAACTAACAAACATTAGTTAACAACGGGGTTCTTGGCAATGAGAATGATATTAACCCAAATTCCATTCATATTGATACATTGTATTGGCAGATTTAATTGCATCAGATTCTTTCAATCACTAAATAAGAACTAAGGGCTCGTAAAAATCACATTATTCTAAAATTTATTAATGAAGTATATAAAACAAGAATAAACTGACTTTTTTGATCTCCAGATTAAATTGTGGTCCTTCAGGGATTAAAATTGTATCATTTTATTTCAGGGCAGCACCCTACAGTAAAAGTCACTTCAGGCCCATAGCTTTAACCACATATCTGCTAGTCCGTATGTATATTAGCCAAAATGTAACAGGGACACATATCACTTTCAGTCAGAGTACGGGACAGAGGTTGTGGGTTCGAGCCCCGGTGATGGCACTGTCGGTCAGACCATGTCTCTTGTTTCCCTGGGCAAGAAACTTTTTTCCAATTGCTTTGTGGTTCAGAAGTCATGTAAAGCCGTTGGTGTCCAGTGTGAATACTCCTTCTTTTGGCGCTGCATACAGTGTATATTGAAAATAAAATGTAAAGAAATGCACTTACTTATCTGTGAATAGTACTGATTGGTCTACTTGGGTGTGATCTGTGGTGGTTTTGTTATTGTCTTTATAGTTCCTGGAGTCAGGTATACGAAATTTGGCCATCTGAAGTTCTGTGTCGCTCAAGCCACCATGGGACACCCTGGCATAGCCAACCCTGCAGGAAATCAAATTTGACATGTTTTTTATTAGTATATGAAAATAAATTGTGACCCAAGCATGAATAACATTGAATTTGAATTCAAAAAATGTTGCCCAAGACTGGCATTGGAAATGTCGCAGAGGAAATAGTTTATGTCTTTTCAAACCTGATTATACTTGCATGCGTTCTTCTGAAGGAATGGAAAATGTCTAAGTAATATATTGAGGCAACTTCATATCAAGATCTGAATGTCTTGATGCTGGCATAAACTGTTTTTATATCCTAACTCTTAACATATGTATATAACCAAATTTCTAGAAGCGGATTATTATGCTGAACATGATGTTAAAAGTCTGTTTTATGATCAATGGTCAATTTTGGCAAAAATCCCCCAAACCATACTTTTTGCCCCCCCCCCCAGTCAAAAACGACCATTTTGGTCTTTAAAAAATGACATCACCATCATGATCATCATGTTCAGCTAGAAATGTATAATTTTATATGGTTTCTACAATTAGTTAAGAGCACAACAACAGTATGTGCCAGTTGTGGGTCTAAAACAACCTGGCAGTTATTACAAAATGAATTTTGAAATTACATGCCTGCATTTATGAAAATAAACACTGGTCTAATGAAAAATTAAAAAAAGGATAATGAAATATAACGAACCTGATAAGTCCTTTGTAGAAAATATATTCACAGAATCTGTCCTTATCTGTGCTGTCTATATCCTGAGTGGGAAAAGACAACGGAAGACATGTCAAAAAAAACACCACAGAATGTTATTACACAAGTTATTACCTTTGTCCTTTTTCAAGATAAAATGAAGAGTTAAGCTTAACATTTTGTGCCCTCATAGCCAAAGGACTTTAAATCACGAAGTGGTGCTCACCGCCATCTTGTAATCGCTCATGGAGAATAGCTATTCTACCTCCTGATATTTCAAATTAAATCAAATAAATCTTATTTCCATAATAACGATACACTAAAATGACAGACAATTAAAAATAATGTGGAGGAGAATGCTGGAAGGCCAATGAGGCACAATAAATAGCCCACCCCTGTAGAGATATTTGCAAAAAGAGGGACACTTACTAAAATCACGGCATTTAGTTTAGGTCAAAAGAGGGATGTCCCTCCAAAAGAGGGACAGTTGGCAAGTATGTTGTACATTCAGTTTTATGTGCAAACTGTGTCTGTGTTTCAAGCAGCATCTATTGCAACTTGCTCTGATCAAGGTATGCCAGTTTTCCCACCATGTTAAATCATTTCAAATACTCTCAAAGTGTGGCACGCGGAGCTGAAAAATTCTGGATATATGATAACGTACCCTTCATGAGTGACAATCCAAGATGGTCGCCATCACATAAGAATTAAATGGCGGTAAAATCAAAACAGCAGCGAGTTCGCTTCTCCTTTATAAGTTCTTTGCTTATAGCATTTGCTGACTGATATTCACCTAATTTTTGAAATTGTAATTCAATTTGGTGTGCATGTGATAGCCTATTCTGTAAAACACTGCAAAATTTGATTTGCGTTTACAGAGGACATCTAGTTATTACACATTGCTCTAAGGGAAAAATCAGTCTGAACTCAAATTTCACCAATGTAAAAGTGCAGCATGTTAAACTTACCTTTGTAAAATATTATGGCTCAAAGCTTACAATATAATTCATACTAATGTTACATATTGCATAAGAGCACACAAAGCTGACATTGCATGCAAACATGCAGTGATAACTCATACAGTATTTTTAATAATTAAGTTTCTCCGTTCGCAGGGTTTTTGGAGAATGACACTTGTTGCTGAGGTGGTTTACATGAAAGTCGCACATATTTACAGCGTGTGATTGGTCCGATTCCAGTGCTTGTGAAGCGCCGACGATCGCGCATGTTGCGTTACGCTCGTGTTTAACGATACAGTACGCAGGGAAACTTAATAAATGAAAATACTGTAGTATTGATGGTATACACTCCTTCTTTATACAATACTATTTCCAATAGACCATTTTTGCATGTTCCATAAGGAACGCTGAAATTACTGATAAATACAGGTACTTCTGCGTGATAGACCATATTACTATTTGTACGCAGATTATGTGCACTCACAACATTGTGATATGGTCAAACGTCCGGAAGTACATGTGTTTAAGGTACTTTTAGCGTGCACTATAGGACATGCAAAAGTGGTCTATTAATTATTTTTCATCACATTTCCTTACCTTTAATTTCCCATATGTAGTAAATTTCTTGTAATCTCTACTGCCAGGTTTTGAAGTCACATAACCCATAAAAACTGTTGGATTTTTACTGCACATAAGAAAATGTGAAAAAATAAAATAATATTGATACATTACCGGTAGAGAAGCAATATAACTATTGTTTAATTTTAAGATTTAATTCAATATCAAGATCTTTAAAAAACATAGAAATCTATAATGGTTGAAAGACCTTTAAACCTCGCTACAAAACCAGGCAGGCAGAGGTCAGGGGAGAATACCATGATTTGATTTTAACACAATGTTCTACAATTTTAACTGTAAATATGCTCAACTTATATATTTACCATACACCTGATTACAATTTGATTTGTAACCTTTAACCTAGTGACCTGTCAATCATTCAGTCATGCAATACTCCCATTTTCTCCCATGTAGTAAGAAACCCAAACTTACCTTTTCCTTGTTATATTAGCTAAGAATCCTGCTTGCAGTTTTCTGTCTAAATCATCTCTGAAATAAGAAACAAAGCATGCACTTAAAATTATTTTTGATTAGTGATTAAGAATATCTTATAATCCATGGCATTGGTGATCTAAAAAAAACCTTTGCTTCACTTCAAGACTAACCATGCTTCTTAGATTACCTTGGGCTTATCGTTTTAATTATATACCCTTCAAAGCAATCAATACTTGAATACTATAGTAGAAACTCATTACAACAAAGTTGCTGGAGATTGACAAATTATTTCTGTATATCCAAAATGTTGCTATATTTTTAAAAACATTAACTAAAGATATTAGAAAAATGGTACAGAAAAATTGACTTTCCTTATATCAGATTTTGTTATAATGAGTTTCCACTGTATATGAAAGGCCCTATAAAATCCCTCTTAGGTCTATAATATATATATATATAGTAATAAAAGTAAATAATGATCAGATTTGAAGACAAGACATTTGAAAGGCAGAACCCACCTCTACAGTGCCTGGGATATTGATAGTGGCACGTGTTGCTATCATTGATCAATGGCTCAAATCACAGCACTCAGGATATGATAGTAAATGGTGATCCAATTTCAAGACTTGTCCATTGCCCAGATGTGTGACAACAAAATCTACGGGGGTGCCTGATATACCGACAGTGGTGCTTATTGCTTGCGCTAGACTCACCTATCATTACCCATATGAGTGACTACAAAATCTACAGGGGTGCCTGATATATTGACTGTGGCACTTATTGCTGGTGCTAATTCTCCTTCAGGTGACGGTAGTAGATGGTGATCGGATTTCAAGATTGGATACTTGGAGAGAATAAGATTCCTGTTGAGGTCAAGAAATAATGAAAATGTCAATTTAGTTTTATCAATTAATAATTCAGTATTATTTTTTAAAAGTTTTATTCTATACAAAAAAAATCACACATGAGACTAAAGATTAATATACCGTATAAATGTGAAAATTATGATTCCGATGTGATTAAATCATCAATGTTTTTCTATCTATGAACACAAAATAAATGCATGCTGAAAATTTCACATGATTCTGATCATTCATTTTCAAGTTACAAGCTTTACAAACTTTTAGAAATCTCCATGGGTAACTGCGTTGCAAATACTGTCGGGGCTTTGACAGTAATTAGAAAATCACACACTTTCTCATTTTTTCCGAAGAACATATATACAAATTTGCAAGAACCATTTTACATTTGAGACCGGCCATTCCAAACTAGCCATAAATGCAGCCTCTTGTCATTTTCACTTTTTTAAATATTTACAAAGACCATGTTATAAGGATTAATATGACATCTCAATGAACTTCACACGATTTCCAGAAATGAAGTTATGGTCTGTCAAAGGTTGACAGGGAGTAAAATGTATAACTGAGATAAATGCATTTAAAGATCAATAAGCCCTATATTTTCTGTTGATTGTCTTCAAAATACTAATTTCATATTTCCGATCATTTTCTTGAAATGAAACTTAATGGTGTTTTGAAGTAAGCACAATTGTGAGTCTTGTCAAAAAATCAATTTCGGCAAATTACGACTTTGACATGTATTTACACCTGTAGCGCAAAAGGAAGTTTGCTGCATTTACGGCTCGTTTGAGATGGACGGTCACATTTATAATGTATATCAGTCAAGATTCTTATAAGCTAAAAATCTGAATTATGATAAATGTGACCTTGGGCAAGAAATGAGGATCATGAATTGTATCTTTAAGTCCATTATTATTTACTTATTATTGTTTTAAATAAATATTTGACATGAATATGACACCAAAGCATATTGAAGTTGGGACTAGCACAGGCCAATTTCCAACACTGTTTCTGATCAACATCCACAGTTCTGCAAAATCACTTGCACCTGAAGAGCACGGTGTACCTGCATAACAATAATTGTTTTAAAGCAAGAAATGAATGATTTATAGGTTTAAAGAAAAAAGGTTTGTCTCATACAGCTCGCACCCAAATGCAGGAGTTAGTTTTGCTGCATAAACAGCACTTTTTTCCTTTGTTGTTTAGTCATTAGATGTGAAATAAGTGGGCCAAAAATAAGTAAAATTGAAAAGAAAAATCATTTAGCATAGGTCTTTGTTAAGTGTATGTGAGTTAAGTCTTTTTTTTTCCAGGGGGTTACTCAACTATAACTTTGCTTATCAATATCAGTCAAGCTTCAAACCTGTGATTTGTTTCAGAAAGTTTGTTTAAATTAAGAAGAAAAAAAGGTATAAAATGATAAAAAATCAGAAAGAAAATACAAAGACACAGGAACAGCTTACCCCCATGTATGTGATCTTGTTGATGGCCCAAAGTCATCATACATCTTTAGTCTCTCCCCCAGCCACATACTGATATCATTATTGCCCAGGTATGGCTTGGATGCGTCACTTTCTAGTAAGGTAATTACATCTGCACCTGTGGTTATACAATATGTAGAGACTCACATCAAAATATATAACTAATAGTTGTTTGGACAACTAGCAACATGAATGTCAAAATATGGTAAATAAAATTTCACATTTGTTGTGTTTTCTTCATAATGTAAAGAAAATAAATTAATGCATTGATAGAACAATACCGATACATTTATTGACCGTGTGCAGGGTCTTAAATAAATCATGCAAATGTTGTTCATTGCAAACTGCAAATCCCTCTCTGTTTGCCAACAGCCTTTGCATAGTAGAAAAATGTAACATTTCATCACCCTTGTGATCTTTAAATATGATTCTTGAGTTTATGTTTTTAGTCTAAAATAATGATTTAAACATGTTTTTCTGTCCAATAAGCTTTATGTAAAGTTTCACTTATTAAAATCATAAACCACTTTTGAATATCCCATAATGCATCTTGAAAGTACCGTAAAGTGCGCAGTCTACTATATTCTAAGTTGCGTGCAATGTGCAGAACTTATAATATGGTTGCTCGCATACTTTCTGGTACTTTCAAGATGCATTATGGGACATACAAAAGAGGTCTATAATTGGTTGACATAATTGGCAAATTGGAGATTTTTACCGATAACCAATTCGTAACCGATGAGGTAATAATCGGTGCCAATTCAGAACCTATCGAATGATCGGTGCAACACTAATAAATTATTCCAAACATATATTTGACAATTTGAAGGAATATGGATATGAGACACAAGGTTTCATAAAATAACATAAAACAACATAGAGCACCCAACAAAACCAAGTAATACTTTTTAAATCTGTCGAATGGTACTTTTATTTTCAATTATAAGAAAAACAGATCACAATAATCAATAGAATCATATATAATCATATGCCCATCCCCAAGTCTGAAAAACATGTTTCCATATGGAAGAAGTAGCAGCTCATGGGAACAGACAAGAATTATAGTCCAACTGCAATGAAAAATGAATATGAAAACCATCCAAAAAGGAAAGCAATATTAACCAAAAAAATGTACTTAGACCATCCCAGAAGTATCTAAGAACTTATGAATATAATAAACAACCATATAGATGTGCAATGCAATATAAATGTTTTGAGAAATAAGGGGAAAAAGGGATCAAGCAGCCATTCAGAAACTATGATCTATAATCTACAAGTCAAAATATCCATTTACTAAAATGCTTAGATAATTTGCCATCATTTTTTTTGGAATAACATACTCACTTTCTCTACTTAATTTAATGTGGGTCTTGAAGTTAACAACATTAGGATTTTACCCTGAAAATTACAGATATAAATATATTATTTTAAAACATAAAAATAAATGGGTGAGAATTTTTTCACCATGAACACCAAAGATTTTATCAAATTTTGAACAAGAAAATAAAATATCATGCTTGTTGAAAATTATATGAGATCATCCCTAATAGGACTTACAATTTCACAATCACATAAATGATCAGTTGTTTCTGGGAATTTATCACATAAAGAACAATTTGGGGACTACTTTCCATTTATTTCTAAAAGAAAATGATTGTGAAAGTAATAGCTCTGTATAAAACTTTGAAATAAAATGACCTCAGAAGAGCATCAATCATGCATTTAAGGTAGCTTTAACGGCTACGGTGTCCTGCACAGAATTTGTTCAAAATTTTACAGAATGTGCAGAATGATGAAAAAAACTTGTATTCCAAATTTAGATTTTTTCCATCGAAGCGTTTTCGAGTTACGCCATTTTTAATTTTCACATTTCCCATAGACTTTGTACATGGCAAATTTGGCCACCATGAAAATTTCACAAAATTTGTCAAATTTATGAAAAAAATTCTTTTTACAAAAGTTTTTTTTTCTGTGGCAGTGGTTCACAAATGACACTATTTTTTCCCCTTTGCTTTGATCACAGATTGTCATAAATTTTGATTCAAAAAAATTTCTTTCATCGTTTACGAACGGGAGACTCCTAATGTTTCTACTTCTGAATTTTATTGCGTTAATTTCTAGAAACACTGAATAGCCAGATTTCTCAGAATTTTCATTCATACTTCCCATGCTTCAATTTTAACAAACAAGGTGTCAAATGAAAGCTTATCAAATTTGCAACAATCTCTCGTGGCTTTTAAAATTAAAGTGTTTCTAAAAAAAAATTATAGGTGTTTGAAAATATGCCTAAATTTAGGAGCTAAAAAATCATTTTTCTTGATAATAAAACACTTTATGGCAAAAAGCCCACGAGCTAATGTGATCCTTCACCAGCCCCTATAATTTGAATGTCATAGCACATTCCCTCTTTACATGAAAATTCAAAAACTCTGATTTTTTAGGGAATTTTTAAAAAATAAAGAAAAACATAAGAAATTGGCCAAATATTATAAAACTTAATAAATGTAACCATTGAAGGGTTTTCTCTAAATGGAAATAGTTTTTGGTTCCCATTCCTCAAAACTATTCACTTTATAGCTAATTTTCTGACATGTGTAAATAGCCGTTCAAGCTACCTTAAAATGATTAAGATGAATTGTTTATCCAGTTCACTAAATCCAAATCAGGGCAAATCTTCAAGAAACTAACTCCAAAATTTGATTTGTTTTTTCAGGAATACAGGCATTACTCATAATGGAGTACATGCATATTTTACAACTTTATCTTTATTTAAAAGATTCTGGAAAATTCAATAATGTACCTGGTGTTTCTATGTAAGTAATACAAAAGAAAAAAGATCTATAGCTCATAACAACAGAAAAGGAACATAATATCTAAAGTGGGTGTCGGAATTCTTCAAACGATGTAAATAAAAATCCAGAGTGCAGGGCCAATTGTTTACGAAAGTGACCAGTACCCTGCAATTCCTGGCCATGCGCTCAATTTTGTTGAAGGAATTCTGCCATGTTAGAATGGCATCTGCCAGAATGACAAAGGGTGGAGGGGAAGGCCAACGCTGGGCTCTGATGTCTTATCCAAATAAGACGCCGGTAACCGCTTATCAGTCTAAGCACTTGATTGGCCCGTATCCTGAAGGCATTGTTTTCAGCGTTAAATACTTACATGCGTGACGCATTGGTGATTGTGCAAATTTCTTGTAACACGTAGTTAAACGCGATGTGTCATGCAGACATCACACATGTAAACATCGCCATTTTGTCAACCTCTTTACCAAAACCTTCCACTCACGAACGATTGCCGTGTAGTTAGATAGGAGTGAGCTGGCAAGTTGTGTAATTCTACTGGTCAAAATTTTGACTAATATGATCAGCCGTTACCTGCGATGATGGGCAGTCTGAGCCATATCGTGGGTACTAGCGTAGGGTAGGTCTTGGTACACTGTGGTAGTTGCAGGTCTGTGCCATAGTGTTAACTGCCACTATCCCTGTCACTGTGGCAGCCATCAAACTTATAACCAATCTACCACATAATCATAATCTTTATTTCCATAAAACTTAACCTCAGGAATAGCATAAAAACATAAAATAAAGTTAAATGGAGGAGTAGCCTAAAGGCCAATAAGACCTGTAGAGTAGAATGTCTACTCCTTGAACAAAATACAGCGACAGTTTGGAGTCTTTTAAACTTATACTAACCTGTGTCCTCTAATAGCTGTGCTGCCCTTTCAAAGCTTGGCCAGCCCTTGTTATCGTACATGAAATGAGCTGTCCATATTAGGCCTGTAAACTCCTTGGGGTTTGTTGGCTTAGGATTTGGTCTGCTTCTACCATGGTACCTCACACCAAACCCAGCTAGGCCAACTATTAGCACTAAGATCAATACTGAAACAGGGAAACAAAGGAAGGATGTTTGAAATTCATTAATGTTAGTAAACCTGAAACATATCCACATTTGAACCCCCC
>JXSR01S059546.1:16576-27816 GCA_000969725.1 Ophiothrix spiculata | reverse complement strand
ACTCATAGCGAGACCAATATCTTTGAGTATCATGCGAAAAAATCCATCCAATTTTATCATTATTATGTTCAAAATCTGACATTTTGTTTTCTGTCGGATATCCCCCGACCGATATTTTTGGAAATCGGTCAGCTCAGAACATAATAATGCCAAAAATAGGTCAAAAAGTGTCATGTTTTGCCAAAAATGGTGGCAGCGATGGGATTTTTTACATTTTTGGACCAATTTTTAACAATATCTCAAAAACTAAGAAAAAAAGAAAGATAAATGTGTTCCTAGATACTGCTTTCTAGATTTTAAAAAGTAAAATTTCATCAATGCAAAATTTACTTAGCTTTCCCGTAAAATTTGGGCCAAAAAACACGATTTTTGGACCTTAGGGCCAAAATTACACCTTTTGGTCGAAAAATGACCTCGCCACCATGTTCAGAAAGCAAATTTGCTTCTAGAAATATATAATTTTATTTGGATTTAATTATCCATTGCTGAGTTACAGAGCAAAAACCATTTCTGAAAACGAAGGGTTGACAGGGCCGTTAACTCTAATACACGGACAACCACTTGGAGGAATCTGGTGGTGTATAATTTGTGCCATAGCATATGTTTGATAGCATCCTGTCCAATATAGGCTTGTAATTGGCTTGTAAAAATGTAAGCACTCTACTGGTCCTATCCTGTCCATACATGCTAACAACTTGATGGATATTGACAGTGTATACTCACAAATTTTAGCATCTGCAAATGCTTGGAAGCACCCTGTTCCATCTAGATTGGTGAAAGCCATGTGTCTACTCTTGCGTTTGGTCGGATCCCTAGATGCACCTTGTAATATAGCACGCAGGATGTTGAACATGACAAAGATAAGCAATAACAAGGAGCCTTCTCTGAAACCACAAACAGAAACAGATGTTTATATGACAAAATAAAACACCTTCAATATAAATATATATAATGTTTGATAGCTTATTGTGCATGGTCACATTGGTCAGTTGAAAATATTTTTCAAACATTTTTCAAATATTGTTCACTTATACCAATATTTTGATGAAACCCAAGTGTGTATATATTTACTTTGCCCAACTATTTGTGTCCCATAAAAAAGTAGTCGTGAACTCGAGCTGGCATGCCACAGCAGACAAAACGCACACAAGTTTAAATCACCTTTACAAGTTCACAGCAATACATCTCGACATTAACACTTGTGTGGGCGTTGTCTGCTGTGGCATGCCAGTTCGGCCGACTACTCTTTCTATATGTGACTTACGCACAACTGATTATTCACCAAACTTACAATCTGTTTTACAACTTTTTGATTCAGGGATTTATATGTGCATAAATGTTTATATTAAAAATTTGTATGTTGTCATTTTTAAATAGAGACTGTGTTGTTGTGATTTTAGTTATGTGTTGAAATAGAGGCACACAGAGGTCTTTTAGCCAATAGCAAAGTGGTAGAAAGATCTTTTTCAAATTTTAACAAAATATGAATGTCCAACTAGTGAAACTAAATCAAAAGAAATGGAATTTTCATCAGCTAGAACACAATATCTGCATAACTAAGTATATGGACCGAACATATGAGTTTTGAAAACAGAAAAACTTATTTTGTAGGTCATTCACTTTGAATTTCAATTTCTTTGTAAAGAAGCAAGCCACTTTATTGACAAATGATTGTATTACACATACCTTGTGAAGGTCCCTCCTGGTACAAAATTATATGCTGTAGTCCACACACTATACAACATACATATCAGATAAGTTGCCATGGCAGTGAGTAGAGTCCTGACAGGTGCACAACTGGTAGCTTTATCAGCCATCTCCGGCCATATGGACATGATGTAGACACCCAGGAACAGTCCACAGGTAAACCCCATGAATGAGGAGAAATAGTAGAGTCCGATGGCACAGTGGCCACCTACCAACCAGCTCCATAAGAAGTGACTGGTCACATCTCGCTTGGAAGACATCAATAGGCCTGTTAAGAGCTCCACAAATATGGCAGCCCTGTGGAGTAAAACATTGTGGAAAACTTGACTTAAATTTGAAAAAACATGTCAAAATTTTGAAAACACGAATTATAAGGTTTCAGAAATGAAGATACAAGCAAAAGGGTAAGAAAAGAAAGGTATAATGATTTTTAGGGATGTTTAAAAATCGGAAACAAGACTCGCCGACAGAGTTGTAGCCAGTGAAATTTATGTGAAATAGTAAGAATATAGAAATGTTGATAATAATTGCTAATTTTTCTATCAACTCTTGATTGATTTTGCAACTTTTGAGCCTTGAGTGCCAGGTATTTTACTCAAAATCATCCTCAGTGCCGGATGGAAACTAATGGTGCCTGGTGGGCACGCCCGCTGCCGTCCCGCGTAGCTACAACCCAGGTCACCAATATTTTATTGCCAAGATAATGTAGCACTGGACTGGTATTCATTTAATGTGCAAACCTTGTCTAAATTTGCAGCCACAGCTTAGGAATAATCAGTATATTTTCATTACACTTTTGAGTCCTGAAGTCAGTGATGTACATGCAATCAAAAACCCTGATACAATAATTTACCCCTTTTAAGATAACAGAACACTGTTATTCAAATAAGTAGTAAGTCGCCTTTTGAATTCCTAAATACAAATTCTTTTTGTACTGGAAGTATGTATATGTACAGGTTGTGAAAAAATTAATAGTTTTTTGTCTGCGATATTATAAAGAAAATAAAAACATTGAAATCACAAGTTTTTCTTTATTACAAAGGCTATTTTATTGGATACTAAAGTGATCTCATTTGATAATCAACTGCAAAATCCATTTAAGTGAAGACCAGTAAAAACTGCTTGTGCCTATTTCACCATTTTGGTGTATACAACGTCTTCACGATTCGATCAGGGTTAACAATACAGCGAGATAAAATGACGTATGATGTTCATATGATTCATTTAAATAAATCTAAGATTAAAGATATGCAAAAGTAGGTTGAATATTGTTAATAAATCATTTTCTTAAATAAAATGAAGATAGCACGGAGTATGGTATAATGCGATACCCATTTTGTAGGGTTTTATTTACATAGTTCAGATTCAAATCTGAAGCCAGTATTCTAATGGTCCAATTCAACTGATAAAATTAAGTTTTATAGAAGTTAAGACATGGGTTTTTTTTCTTTGACCTGTACTTAAAAAGCTAGATCTTATTAAATTCCTCCGTGATGGACCAATCAGTCATTCGTCTCCTGATGACTGACGCTCTCATTAAGTTTTTGTTCAGAACCTAAGTCTGGTCTTCTCTTTATCTGCTTTCTCATTCTTCAATATATGTCCCTGGGCAACATGTCTTCCATACTTGGCCACAGTCATTGACAATGGATACCCAATCAGTGAACATCCCCTCAAAGATTTTTGAGCTTACCCCAATTCAACCAAAGTTGAAGACCAGCTTGGACCAAAAATCAAAAATACTTACCCAGCAGGGAACGGATGTGGGCCAGGGAATGGATATCCTTGGACCACCCACCGAGACACGATGGACACCTCACCATATACCCAATTCATCAAAAATACTTACCCAGCAGGGAACGGATGTGGGCCAGGGAATGGATATCCTTGGACATCCCACCGAGACATAATGGACACCTCACCATATACCCAATGCATCAAAAATACTTACCCAGCAGGGAACGGATGTGGGCCAGGGAATGGATATCCTTGGACCACCCACCGAGACACGATGGACACCTCGCCATATACCCAATGCATCAGGAATAGCAAGCTTCCCAATCCTAAACCTGCCCTTGTACTATAATCAGCTACCTTCTTGTTGGGTCTGGCCTCTGGCAGTGGATACTCAGCTGTAAGTTAAAACACAACATAAAAATCATTATCAAACTTTTTAAAAATTTAAATCTAACTTCAACAATTCTATTCTACTTTATACTGAATGACTAAGTTGACCCGATTCCAACAGAGCTGACAGATTTATATCTGGTCCTAAAATAATCCAGCCCTCATTTGTATGCTTTCAACCCATCAACGGCAACAATAACTCCACAAGATAGGACTTATAGACGAGGAAGCCAGGTTGATACAACAGGTTAATTTTTATATCTCTGACTCAATTGCCTACTGTGGATATCATAGCGTCCGACAAATTAATACAAAATCATGGACTCAATCTCTCATCTTCAATCCAAACAAATGTAACACTTCACAAGATTGTAATAATATAACATTATTAATACTATGACAATTAGTCTATAGGTAACTACTTAATGTACATTCCAACACTTGCCTAATTTGAAATCTGCAAATATCTGTATGATTAATAAGCTTGTTAAAGATTTAACGCTACTTTATATGTCTTGTCTTGTGGGTCAAACTGTGCAAAATGTGCCTGAGTAAGGGCTCAACTGTATTCTCATTGCTCAAAAACTCACCTGCTCTGAACCTATCAATGGTAGCTATCGCTCCTAATGCTATGATGACTGAGTTGGTGGTATTATCATTCCATGATGGTGTCACAGATTTATACCAGATTCTTGACTCTAACAAAACCATGTACCCGATCATCATGCCCCAGAAAGAAACCAATCTGAAATTAATAATTAAAAGTACCCACATGTTTAGTAAAATCCGACTGCATTTCAGGAAATGTGCAAGTTAACTATAATGTTTATATTATGGGTGATTCTAATATTGACCTTTTCAATGATATTCAAAGTACTAGTATGTCCGCATCAAATCATATACATCAAAATGCAAATTGCTGCATTTTACTGTGTTTTGTACAGATTAATTTCACAAGTAATTTAATTTCAATGAATTTACAATGAATAATTCCTTAAACAAAATCTACAATGGACAATGGAGATAATAATAAAAGGTTTGGAAAAGATACGTAACATGAGCATCAAACCCAGGACATCTTCGTTAGAAAGGCTAGTGCCTCAGTAGCTTCAAAGCTATGTATGTGCAAATCAATTTGATAATATGAAAAATGAAATGAAATTCACTCAACAAAATTTGCACGGCCGATTAAAGGGGCATTGGACAAGTTCAGCATCATCCCCAAACTTTTGTCTAGACATTTTGAGATTTTTACATCACTTGAAGTGTGAGCAATAATAATGTAAGGATGCAAAGTTTCTTTGTCAAATTCAACTCCTACAAAATGTATGTATCAAACTATTTAGATTTTATTCATTATTTATTATCGTTGCTAAATTTGATCAAAAATATCTCAATATTTGGTAGTTAACGGTTATTACTGAACATATAGCGAGAGTAAAGCACCTACAGATAAAATTATGAAATTTATCCTAAGCATCTTTAAATGTTTAGAAACAACGAATCAAAATTTAAACATGACAGCATTTACACCCCTATCACTACTTATATTCAACATACAATGAAAAGGGTAAGCTTACCGTCACTGTGTGACATACAGTTTTATTTTTTTCAAATAAATTTCAGACACAAACTGACAATTTGAAGGCAGCCAACGTGTATCCACAAGCTGTGACAAGCACAGGACATCGGGAAGTACGAAACACCTTTCCAATCAATAATAACAGTACTGCGACATCGCGCACGCATGGAAAGCATTGCATATTTCTGTAAAGTGCACATGCAAAACTGTGACGCAAGGCTCTGAATTTTCATGTCCGAAAATTATTTGAAACAACAATAGTCACCTTTTGATATTTCTTTTCAAAATTCTATTTTTAATTACCTTTGGTGCGCTGATTTATTCCACCATGTTGCACACAATAACAGGATAGCAGCTCCATTTCCTACAGCAAGTATCAGTAACCTAGTAAGAGTCGTCGGAGCTTGAAATGACCCAACACTAGCAACACACACAGCCCGTAGGACAAACAATCCCTTGTGAGTTTGGATCGCATCCAAGATGGTTTGTGATGCACAGATGATGGGTATAAACCAGACGACGGCAAGACCTTCATATCCGGAGATCTCTAACTCATTGAGTGGATAAAACCATACCATTGGTGCCAAGCCATGAAATAATGACCAGAATATGTAGCCTGAAAAGAGGACAAAATCTTGGATAACATGAGAGAGTACCATCGATAAACATGTGTGCACAACTTACACGAGATATCTGCCGTAACCTTATGATGCTAATTACAGAAACCAGTGGTCTCCAAATGAGTATAACTGTCTACTGTAAAAACCCTATTTTAACCAAATTTATTGTAATTGATGATTAGAAAGTACAGTGGTGAATGATTGTATCTAAATTTTACATTTCTTAATTTCAAGTAAAGACAAACTAACAAACAAAATAATATATTTGTGCCAATTGTAAACCAATTGAAAGAATAATGCAATTGTAATAGGCCCTAAATTCAAAATCTGACATTAGGCAAAAACATAAATAAATTATAAATCTGTTTTTGGTAACCCTTTATTTTTACAACTTCTCCTTCATTTTTTTTACTAGATAATCACCGAATTGATTTAAAAAAAATGTTTTGTACTGGTAATTAAAACTGCACTGGAGTTTTATGTAAAAACAAAACAACAAATACAAAATACACCAATTCAGGTTACTGTTGTTTTCTTAAGAGTCATTAAAACCATAAATAAGGCCAAAAACATAAATTGTTTGGTTGTCCTCCTCAACTTTTTTTGAGCAAGTGCAGGCGGGCTGACTTTGATTTTTTTTCCAAAATGTAAGTCAAAGCTACACCAAATTATGGCTTCTATAAAGATGCAAATAAATAGTCTACTGTACCGAAAAATATCTTTATACAAGTTTAAAAACTGTAAAATGAATACAACAACTTAAAAAATATTTTCAAAAGATCAAAATTTTCAAAGAAAAAAAACTTTTTTGGACAATTTGAAAATAAGGCCCGGTATACTTTTGTACAGTAAAAACTTTTTTCCAGTTTTGAAAAATAGGGGCGGGCGGTGGAGGACAACCAAACAACTTTTTTTTTTTGCCCAAGCAGACTGGAGCAGCCAGTCAAGTCACAAACTGGAGGCTCCATTGTTTTCTGTTATTCAGGTCATAAAACAGCCTCAAGTGCTTGCTGGCCTATGAAAAAAGTTCAAGTAACATATTCAAGTCTGACTCTTACTAAAACTTCCTGCAAATGAAGTAAGTTCATTTTTTTCACCTTTCTATGCAAAAATATCCTAAACTTAACAACCCTAATCCTACCCTACATACTACATCTTACCGGGATTTTAAAAGAGTTGACATTGGTTACAAAAATCAGGTACCGGTACTGCAATCAGGACATGAGGATGTTTTTTCATGCATTGTCTCAAATTTTGTACCCGGCTCTTTGGATAAACACATCATGATATGAGGTCAATTTGAGGTCACCTCGTGGTGGTGTATTTGGCTTGAAGCATTATATCAAATAGGGGTGTCGTTGTATAAAGAACCTAAAATGTCATGTAAGTACCGTAGTTATATACATGTACCCATGAACAGATTTTATAACAAGCATTTATTTATTCATTTATTTATTTCTTCTTTATCCTTGGTTATCCCTTCAATAAACTAGCACTGTTCTTCCAGGGAGCCCAGGTGGCCGTGGCCGTACATAAAACATTAAGAAAATATAGAGTACACAATAAAAATAGATACTACGATATTAGAACTACTAGATAAAAATATAAAACAAACAAAATGATTGCATCTTTGGATCACTGCACCACCCCATCAGGGTATCAATCCAGGCACTGGCTAGGAAGAGGGCAAGGCAGCAAGGGGAAAACTGGAGCTCTCTCCGTCCCACCCCACCCAGCGCAGGGAAAGAGACAGCAAGCAACTACTCCAACACACCAAACAGAGCAAAGGTGAGAGAACTGAGAGAACCCAAGCACAGAAACACCACCTGCCCCCCTCCTCCCAATGCAGTGGCAAGATTGATCCCTCTGGGTTACTGAGAGAATTGCACTAAACAAGACCAGGTGATTTAAAAAATGAACATTAGGCCAAAGAAAAAAAGAACTCCGTCTCAGCTTCCCGCGCGCATAGGGTTAAAAATTCGAATTTTACCGCATTTCTTTTTTTTTAGGTTTTCAGGAGATTTTTTGCTTTTTTTGTAAAAAAAAATATTGACTTAAAAACGTAATAAAAAAAAGATTTCCGCGTGCGCATAGCCTTTTTTGACTAAAAAAAAAAAATTTAAACATGTAGCGCTTAGGGTTTTGGGCCTAAGGACCCTGAGACAGAGTTCTTTTTTTTTTTTTGCCTTATGAGATAAAAATGCATACACACGAAAAATTTAAATATATATATATATGAACCAGTAAAACAGTATGTGAAAGAATCATCTTTCTTTTTTAAAACATGAACATGACAACCATATACTTGCAACAACCATGAAGTTGCACATTAATAGGCAAGGAACTAGAAGAAACAAAATGAAAAACTAGTTTTTCTAAAGCACTTTGGATTGAATTGCACTGCTGTCAATGGAAGGGGATTTTTACATGCTGTAGTCAGTTTGTTCCAAGACACTGAACCACGATATTTAAAAGACCTTTTACCAGAACCACTTTAAAATTTTGGTGGAATAAGATTATCCTGTTTGCTTCCAAGGGTTTGGCATTATCAATAAAATAATTATGTTATCTGTTAGAAATACTTGTTTAGCATTACTATTTGTATGATTTGGGACTTAAAGGTGCAATTCATGATTTTGATGTGACGAAAACCTCATATATTTTCTAGCAAAATAAAAAGAATAATACAAAATAAATGTATTCTGAAAATTTCACTTGATTCCAACCATTTGTTTTCAAGTTAAAAGCTTTTCAGCATTTTAAAAATCTCCATACGCTACTGTGTTGTAATTACTGTCGGGCCCGACAATAATTAGGAATGATATATTTTCTCACTTTTCTCAAAAATGCAAGTACATTTGAAAGAATGGTTTGGCTTGGCCTTGGTTAGGTACGTAAACAAGCATCGCAGATGCTGGCGCAATACTGTCCCCTCTCACTGCCCCGCATGTTGTGCAATCGGCGCCATCTTTGATTTTCTCTGCTGTGATGGCGAATGGCATACATTGATTGCACCGTGGATTGTGGTAAAAGTAAGAATTTCAGTCACGTTTTGAAGGTTTTCAAGAAGTAAATGTACTTTGAAGAATTGAAAATTCACTTAGAACTTTTTAAAGATTTATTGCTATACTTGGATACAATTACGGGGGATAATTGACTTGTCGAATTTCGCTCCAAATTGATAATGACATCATTCACCTCTTCAAAATATCTTTGGCCAGTGTCGGCAAAGTCCGCTCACATCGAAGTTGACCGAGGTGTAATTTGTGAATAAATTTAAATATTTCGTCCTTCCGATGATTACCGGAACATATTATGGGATTATATCAAAGATGACACGTCACATATCACACATGCGCACTTTTGGAAATTAAAAAGAGTCTATCGTCACCTAATAAGCATTGCACATGCTCTTACGCCGGTTGACCATGCCGTTTACGTAAGTTAGCTAGAGGCCACGAACTTGTTTACAAAAACCGATAAAAACCGATTCATCGGTTTTTAAGTACCGTAACTATAAACACGGAAGTCCCATTTATTTTTATTCGTCATGGGCGGACATTATCTTTCGAACTGTTGTCTTGATTTGTCGCCAGTATTTTTGACCAGTAAGCTTATTCCAATGCACAAAACATTCATCAATATAGTTTCAAAATCTTTAATTTCTTTCCTCCAATAATTTTAACAAAAAATGCTTTGAATGTGATCGTAAAATTGTTGCCGTACGGCCTTAGTTCGCCAAATCAAACCAGAATTCGAGCTCGTTTTATTGATCTGTACGTTTTACTGAGCTCTAGGCCTGCAGATTTTGGGGTTTTTCACTCCCAGGACTCGTATTTTATTTTCGAACGGGTACCCGGGACTCGAATCTTATTTTAAGATTCAAAATGTAAGTTGAAAAGGCACCAGTCGGAAACACGGGAGTAGTGCACAAGTACCAAAAAATACACTTGAGTCTTTACACTATACTGTAGGGCACATTTCAGGCTTAAAAATGGCTGATTTAATACCGTACTGACGCTTGTATAGTCCCACCATTTTGCTATCTCAGATTTTATTCAAATAACGGGCAGGACTTAAATCGGGGAACTTACATAAATTGACGTTTAATGTGGTAATATTATTGTTGCTGCTTCATGGAGTCGCCGTTTTGACGAAATGACAGGTTACTACAATCACGATTGCGCATGTCTAATAAGTATGATAGAACCGTTATATAATTGCAACATCGCCATTTGTTGACAAACATTACGATTGCGCATGTCTGACAAGTATGATAGCACCGTTATATAAATGCAACATCGCCATCTGTTGACAAACATTCACGAACATTCAACAGATGCAAACAAATAGTTAACACAGATTGCGATGTTTGTAATGAAAGTAGATTTTGATATTTGATAATTTTTAAGGTCATTTAGCAACTTATGGCCACTAGTGAAATGATTATTGGAATATTTTGGTAATGATAATTTGGGGACTTCTCTAAAAAATACCAATAGGTCAAATCACTGTTTTTCAGGTTTTGAGTAGGCAAATTTGGGACCCGTGACTCGAAAAAACCGGGACTCACTTGCAGGCTTACTGAGCTCTCATTTCTATGGATGGGGTTTGAGAAATTCAGCGTCAGTGGGATTCCGGAACTACACGGCCTGTAGTCCACAAGCAGAGACAGACACGATAGGTTCGCTGCCGTTGGCGGCAGCATAGCACATTGCAAAAAATAAATAAAAGTCGTATCACCGCCGACGCCATCTTGGATTTTGCCAACATGGTGTACGATAGGGCATGAATTTAGCGCAGGGATACATTTTTTAGTGATGCGGTCTATTTTTTTAATTGAGATGAAAGAGGATAGAAAAGTTCAAAGTTTATTCGGAAACCAAGAAAAAGGTCTTCTGTTCTCTTGATCTTGTGTGTTCTATCGATCCAAAGTTGACCATTGGAAGCAAGGTAAATTTTAACCGACGGCACCGACGGCAAATACACTGTTGCCGCGATGCCCAGAAAAACACATAAGTACCGACGGCACACATGACGTGCCCTTTTATATGGTTACCGTAGTGCCCTTTTCTTGCAAAAAAAAAAAAGAACAATTTGGAGACAAATCATGATGTTGTTTGAAAGGAAACATTCCCAAAATTTAATCCAAAATGTTTAATTAAACGCCTTGCATGTTTACAATACTTTAATTCACCATTTGT